>CAKKLC010003512.1:18549-31481 GCA_918559645.1 Ceratonova shasta | reverse complement strand
ATTTAAGATAATAATATGTACGTGTAAATCTAATGGTAAATATAAATCGCAGCGCGATTTTGTCGGGGCGATTTTGTTAACGCAATTTTGTCAAAAAACATACTTCGCGATTTTGTCGGCGCGGTTTTATCGGGTCACCCTTCAAGGTTATTACTCGTCAAGGGAATATTTTCTCTAACCCTGTAGTATACTGACCAGAATTCAATGCAATGATTTTTTAATGATTTGTTTTCAATAAAGTTTTTTTTAAACAAAATCAAAAATATTAAGGACTGTTCCCTGTGATCTTTGTTATGTTTGAAATTAAACTCAAAATTTTTAACTTCGTCCATAATATTTTTAATCGGAACAAAAGCAAGAGAAACTACAAGCTTAACATGCAGCCTAAAAATAGTCGACTTTTTATAAAATCTCAAATAATTCAAACTTATCAATCTTCGAAGAATTATCTGATTGAAGTGGAACCAACAACCGAATATCTGTATATTACAAAAAATTTCCTTAAGTGAATTATAAATAGCTAGTTCAAAATCAATAATCATCTTAAGAGGAATTAATATCAAAATTGTAAGAGAGGTAAGTGAATAAGGAATTGTAGGACTTAATATTGTCTTTTTTCATTATAAAAAATAAAATCGGATACTTAACACCCTTGAAGCTGGTTTGAAGAATAAGTAATTGTTCGAATCCATTTGGGATAAATTTAAAAGTTACGTCAATGAAAAAAATGTCTTGACAAAATAAACAATTTTTCTCAGTTAAGTTGCCAAAAATTATAATTCTCTCGTCTTTTGTTATCCCGGTATCAAAAAGATAAAAGTTGTCTCAACTATCCATTTTCAAAAGTTCCTTTGGGATGTCACAATTTGCGATATATGTGAAATTATTATTTTTTCGCATTCCCACAATCATATCGTTGATTCCTCTTAAATTTATATAATTTTCTATGAAGATTCCCGCGTTTTGAATTTCATTGCATATAATATCTTTTGCCTACTGGACTGTTTAAAGAGCTCTTTTCTTCATTCTGTTTTTCAAAACAATTTTGTCAATCTTCCCAAAATTTGCATCGCGATGATGTCCCGTTGTTGCTATGATCTGTTTGTTGAAGTCTGTTTTGGCTTATCCTCAGCAATATCTTTGAGAACATCGCGAATAAGTGAACTCAAAATCCCACCGTCTTACGGTATAATCAAAGCAGTTAAAACAAAGTTTATCAGCCCCTCTTATTTTTTTAGTAAAACTCTTCTCGGCTTCTTCTTCCATTTTAGTCGATTATAAATTATTTTTTTAAATATTAAATTTGGGACCGAATTGCGCACAACGGAGGAAGTAGTGTTATTATCTTTGTTTTAAATTTTTATAATAATAAATGCTTGATTGAAAAGGTTATTGCCTTTTACAATATCAAGAATACTGATACAACTTCACTTTTTAGCCTTGTTACAAGTTTATTCAATAATTTTAGCTTAATGGTTCGAAACTACAGGAACCAGTTTTATGTTTAGACTTGTATTGTTTTTTGTAATTGGACAAGCTATAGGTAAGGACAAAGTATTGTAAAATAATACAAAGTTTTATTCACTGTACTACTAATTCGCTTTATTTCTCTATGTATGATGCAGTTCAGCAAATTTTTAAGTATCAAAATGTCTTTTAATTTACTAATTACTTGGTTGGCTATATAAGGGAGTTTTTAAATAGTATAACTTTATGCAAAATTTTCAGTCATCAGATACAATAAGCTTGGACTAAGATCTATTTACCTAATACAGTGGAATATGTAACTAAAAACTTTACAATTGTTACTTTTAAATACAAATTTATGATAGGATGTCTTTAGCAGTTTATCATGAGTTACAGTGATACTTTGATTCCATATGTAGTGATTTTTTTAACAACTGGACAATTTTTTTACATTTCTTAAGTTTTAGCTAATTCATAAAGTAATGTGACTATTATAAAATGTCAATTGAAAAATCAATATTTCTAGCCAGGTAATACTAATGATACTTTCTATAATAACTCAGCTTTAAAAATGATAAGATTAATGTGTACAGATACAGTTTATTAATTTAATAAAAAAGAAACTAAGCTAAAAGGTAAATATTTTAATATTAATTATGTTTAGATAATAAAAAAATAGAATATCTAAAATAACTAGGCTGAGCTATTTTTCAAAATTAAAAGTTTGTATATGAATACTTTATGCAAAATTTTTACAATGTAATTTTTTCTTACAATTATTGCTTGAGAAAAATATTTTAATCAGAAAGCTTTCTGCAGACTTGAAAACTATAGAATAGTCTTATTTAGTCATCATTTACTAAGGTTTACTCAGAAAAAAATGATGATGTAGTGAAGGATATTTATAAGAATTACATCAATCCAGGAAAGATGTAATTAAATTAAAAGATTTTTAATTTACAATTATGAAGAAATATGTAAATTTTTTTTTAAATTTGTCAGTTAAAGGTATTCTTTATGATTAAAGAGGGATTATGGACTTTCATATTAAAATAATTAGTATCTTGAAATTATATTATAAAATTCCTATCATAAATGCTAGCGTAAAGGTTTTTTCAACTATTTAAAGACAATAAAAAATTACTTAAGATCATTTATGAGTAAAGAAAGATTATGAAATTTATCTATTGTGCAAATAAAAAAAGCAGTTGTAGAAAATATATAAAATCACCATTTTACATGTTATTTGATACAAAAACATAAAAACATAAAAAATTTCAACTTTTTTTTTGAATTTTTAGTTGCATTTTACTGGTATATAATGACACTCCTGCAATCTTATAATTTCCTTTCAGGAAATAGATCTCTAATAGAAGATATGACCGTAAAAATAATAACGTACAAGGAAAGTATTGATAATTTAGGTACTATAAATTTCTTATAAAAATAATAGATAACTGGATATATAGGTGCAAAGAGATTTCATTTAAAAGGTCTAAAAAGCACTAAGCTTATCGATTTCTGGTGTTTGTTAGAAGTAAATTTTTTGACCTAACATACAATACAACGATATAATCATATCTGATCATTTTGGAGTAAAATACCAATGAATAAACTAAAATATACCTAGATTTAATAAATTTATCATTTCAACTTTAAAATAATTAGCGAAGCAGATTAAATTACTGGGTTTTTTTAGAATTTGTGTTGCTTTATTAAGATGTATTACATTAAATGCCTCATACAGGCAAGTATCTAAAATTTTTGAAATGAACCCGTAAGAATAATTTGTTTTACAAAATTCTTAATTTAATTAAAATTTATTTTTTGGCACTTTTTTTAACTGTTACAGATTTTAGAAATTTTTTTAACTGATCCAAAATTTATTTTGAAATGTGACCATAAGAATCACGGTGCATGTAGATTAAACGACTTTTTTGAAAAATTTTAAGAATCGCCATTACATGGTACATAGATCTGTCAAATAAGTCACAAGGAAGGAAAATCGGGAGAGCTTGATCATTTCTAAGAGATTCATAGACCATAAATTTACTAGCGGTTATGATGCAAATATCTTTTTAGCCAACTCCAAAATAATTCATCTTACAATGTTATGTCAATTTGTAATGATGGTACTTTAATGTCTTTAGTTAAATGTAGTGTATCTTCAGATCGTTTTTATTGACTTTACAAATAAGCTTTTTGCTTTGATGTAGTGTCCGATAAAATATCTTTTTTGAAGCTTCAAAGCTAAAAATGAAAATAATTTTCTTAATAAAATACAAATACATTAAGACAGGGGTGGACATACTATGGCCGTATGCACGTACATGTTGCGATCCTATGTCAATGAAAATTTTTTTTGTTTAGACAGAGAACTGTTTATTTTCGCTATATTTACTACTTAAAAATAGTTGCAAAATTAGTTTGTGCCCTCTCATCACTGCTGGTCATTAATTGTTAACATCCCTATTCAAAACTATGTTTTTGCGCAAGCGGAAGTAGCTCATGTTTACAATTTACATTTTGAAAGGTTCCGTTAAAATTATAATTTAAAAGTGAACAGACGTTATAGAACCATGAGTACTGTCAAAAAAAGAAAGATTGATGATAAATGTTGCATTTTTAATGATGAATGGACTGATAAATACTGCTTCACGAGGGTTGGGAGCAAAGCAGTCTACTTGCTGTGCCGTAAGTGCGTGAATTTCTTCAAGGAGTGTAACTTAAGAAGACACTACCAAACAAAACATATGGATTTCGGGCACAATTTCACGAACGAAGAGAGAAAAAAGAAATGCCTTGAGTTGGTTAACAATTTAAAGAAGCAGCAAACTGATTTCACCAAGCAGTATTCAATACAAGATGCTGCAACGGAAGCCAGTTTGGTGCTGTCCCACAAGATTGTGAAACGAAAGAAGCCTTTTTCTGACGGTGAGTTCATCAAGGAATGCTTGTCAGATGCAGCAAGCATTATGTGCCCAGAACACAAAACAAAATTTAACAGCGTTTCTTTATCAAGGAGAACTGTAGTCAGGTGTGTTGACAAGAAAAGTGACAATTTGATGGACCAACTTCGAGATGCAAGCAAAGACTTTTTGTGATACTCTCTTGCGTTGGACGAAAGTACCGATGTACAGGAAACAGCACAATTGTTGATATTTAAAAGGAAATAAACACTCGTTTCGAGCTTACTGAAGAATTACTTAGTGTTTAGGCACTCAAAGACACAACCACAGGCCAAGATTTATTTAATGCTGTTGAGAACTGTTTTAAAAGAACTGGATTGGTATTGAACAAGATGGCAAGTGTAACAACCAATAAAAGCGTGCTTTTACTGGAAAAAACGTAGGTTTGGTGAAGTTGATGCATAATAAAATTAAAGAAAAACATCCTGACCTCACACTCTTACCTCTCCACTGTGTAATCCATCAGGAAAGTCTGTGTAAAGCTGGGTTGAATATCAAGCATGTTATGGAACTAGTTGTCAGTGTGATAAACCTCATCAGATCCAGGGCACTCAACCAGAGGCAGTTCCAGGCACTGCTTGAAGATTCGGAAACTGAACATTGTGATATTATCTACCACAGCAGTGTCCGCTGGCTAAGCCTGGGCAAGATATTGAGGCGAGTGTGGGATCTCAAGGAAGAAATAATTATGTTCATAGAGATGAAGGGCATTAATTGTGATTTTGTTACTAATATTGTTAATGGAGAGTGGAAGTCAGACTTTATGTTTGCCATTGACATTATGGATAAGTTGAATGAACTGAATGTAAAACTTTAGGAGAATAGCTTGTTTGCACATGAAATGTATGTGCATGGTTCATCATTTCAGGCAAAACTCTCCCTGTTCTCCAGGCAAGCAGACGAAAACAGGTTTTTCTATTCCCGTTTGCTAAAAGAGAAAACTATTTCTGGTTAAATGGCTGACAAGTACAAGGCTCAGTTGGATGCCTTGGTTCTAGAATTTGAAAGGAGGTTCCAAGACTTTAAGAGCCTGGAACCACTCTTCAATATCCTCAGTTCACCATTTAGTGCAAAAGCTGATTCAGCAATAGAGAATTTACAGTTAGAACTGCTTGACTTACAAGCGAATAATGACCTGCAGGAAAAGTTCAAATCAGTTCATCTGCTGGAGTTTTATGGATGTTTGCCAGCAGCGGCTTTTCCACACCTAAAAAACTTTGCTGCCAAACCTTTTTTACGATTCGGATCCACATATATCTGTGAGCAAGCTTTTTCTTGTATGAAAATAAACAATTTTAAGAACAGATCGATGTTGACTGACTGCAATTTAAATGCAGTCATGCGAATCACAACCAGTAAGCTGGTTCCACAGTTCAAGAAAATTATAAAAAATTGTGAACAGTTACATACTTCTCATAAGATATAACTGTACTCTGTGATCAGCTTGTATGTACATATATGCACATTAAGTTCCTTATTCTTTACAATTATTATGACAAGTAACAATAATCTTTTTTTTGAAATAATTATGAATAGTAAAATCTTATTACCAAATTTGCAAACTGTTTTAGTTCGTATTTAAAAATGTAATGTGCATGTGTAATGGTCACTAAATAGACTTTATAGAGTATGAATGTGAAATAAAATGACAAATACATTGTTATTACACTAATTCATATTTTCATACGTTGTTAATTGTAATTGAAGTAGGTAAAAAAAATATATGTTGCCCCAATAACAATAAAGTTTTCAATAGTGGCCCTTGGTATAAAAAGTTTGCCTACTCGTTTTCTAAAAGATTCAGTAAAAATCTAAAATTCTAACAGATTAAAAAAAATAATGTTATGTATAAAACGTCATAATTGGGGAGAAATTTTTTAATAAATCATTAAGTAACAAAATACAAAAAAATCATGATCTGAACCTAATTTTATAAAATATTGTAGGGCTTAAGAGATATAATTAACATATTTAAAAGTAAAATCAATTATAAGATTTTTGTCTGGAGAGAAGGACAATTTTTATTCAAATTGAAATAATTTTCAAAAAAATATTAATATAATTATTTCAAACAATCAATTATACTGAATAAACTGTACAATTATTTATTTTTATATAAATATTATCAAGAAAATTATTTAAAGTAAAGGCGAAAGAGTCAAAATTAAAAAATTGGGATTAATGAAAAAAAGCCGTAATTAGTATCAACGAAAAATCAAAATCCCTAAAATTTCAAAATATAAATAATTAACTTAAATAATAAAAACTTTTGGATCTGTCTAAAAAAACGCCGAATTGTGAACTGGGTAAAAATTATTCCTAACATAAAAAATTAAAATTTTTTTTTTATCATTTAATCAAAATCAAAACAGCGAAAAATAAAGAGTCTCATACAAATTATTTTTAAGATTCCATTTCCAAATAAATTGTCAACAAATCTCATCTAAGTTCTGTTATTATACCTTTTCGTGTTTTAATTTTCAGTATCAAAGCATTGTTGAATGATTCAACATGCTGGATATGCAAAACCGTTTCCTTTTCTACAACAGCATATTTGTGGCAAACTGTGCCATTCGAATATCCTTATGTTGTTAAACATCTATACTTAGATGTTCATTAGTATAAATGGTAATACCTTCAATCAGATGGGTATTTATAATTGGTAGTAACGTATCAGCCTTTTTATTAGGTATTAACTCGTCACAAACCTTTGTTATTGTAGACGACACCTCTACAATACAGAGCGCATCAGTTCTATTAGTTACAGAACGAACCCTGTGATTTTTGCATTTAAATTTGACAATTGTATTATACATTTCTACGATTGTACAAGGTTCACCATAATTTTTTGATTTTCTGTAGCTATTAGAAGTCTTAATTCTTTGAAAATCTTCCAAAATGTGGGCCTACTAACATTCACAGTCTCACATTTGAAATACTGTGTTTGATGACCTGCAATCCTCAAGATCACACAAAAAACAGTCCGAATATCCTTTCCTTAATAAAAAAAAGAATTCCACCTGAACGATTGTATTTTCTGATAATGGCTACAGCCAATATTGTAGCACCTCCAGAATTTACCGAGTGAAAACAATAGCTGGATTTAAAATCCATCGGATTTCTACAAATTTCCGAACAACTCATATTACGTTGCAAAAATCCTAAATGAAAAAAATAATTGCACAATTGCAGAACATTCATTTGTATTATTTTTTTCGTTGTTTATCGACATGAGTTTCAATAAAAATTGTGTTGATAATCTTATGATCTAGTTAAGATGATTTATTACTATTATTAACAATTAATCTTTCTTGATAGGTAAAAGTAATTTTATGATAAAATAAATTATATATTCAATCATTTAAACATTCAAGAAGAAAATCTTTGTTAATCGACGACTACTGATTTTTAATATGTAATTTACGATAGTCATATGGATAAATCAATCACAGTGTTGTTGTAATTTACAACTTGAAAGTTTGAAGATTTAGTTTGAGAATCTTTGGGAATAAATTTGGACTTAATATAAAGAAAACACCATAAAAATGGTTTTAAATGTTTATTATTGTATATAAATAGCTTCATGTAATAAAAATCTAAAATTGCATTTGCACAATACCCTAAAATCAAGAATATAAGACGCATTTTGTGTAAGCCGTACCTCGTAATTCAAAATAAAACTACACTTTTTTCCTATAAGTCGCAGCTTGTATACGAGACTTTAGGGTAATTATTTTTTTCAAACTATATATTTTCTAGAAAATTAAAATACATCATTTTAAAAACTTAGAGAAAAGTAAATTTATATTCCTACGATAAAAATTATAATTTTTAAAAGTAAAATAAACTATTTAAATTTAGTAAGTTATATTTTTCTTTTATTATATAGAATAGATCACATAATATATAAATCTAACTGAAAGTGTTTCTAAAAATAATATTTTGAGTTTGTTGTATAAAAAATTTTGTTTAGTTTGAAGAATTTTGCAAAAAACATTTAAAAGCAATTATTTTAATTCATTAATAATATAAAATCAAATAAAGTATTCTTGTTGATTCAAACTAATATGTCATAATTATAACTTCAATTTAATTTACTTCCACCTATATCAACTTTTTAGTAAATATTATACATTTGTTTACATATAGTTTATTTTGCTTCTATTCTTTATTTTATTTCTAAACTTTGACCTGAATTTTATAATACAAATATCTAAAAGTAAATAATTATATTAATAGCAATTTTTTTTTTAATTTTTACATTTAATGGTGGAAAACAGACTTGATATTCAGAATTTAGAAGTATTTTACGTAATTTTATTATTTCAATCCACTTGGTTTGTTCAAATTATTATATACAGTAAACCCTCTGTACTTTTCGTTTTCTATACTTTTCGGAAAAATTGCTGATTTTCTAGTTTAACTAATCTATTTCTCTATACTTTTCGTTTTCCATACTTTTCGGAAATTTTCGAAATTCTTTTTTTAGAAAAAATCCATGATCCACAATTTCCACATAAAACTTACATTCGATGACAAACTAGAGATTATTAGATACAAAGAGTCAAATAAATCTGTCAAATACACTCGTATTGCAGAGATTTTCACAAAATTAAAAAAAAAGATATCAGACAGAACAATCAAAAAACATTATCGATGAAAAAGATAATATCATAAAATTGGTCACAGAAGGATTTAGTAAAAATTCAGAAAGCCTGTCTTAAAATTCGATGTCATATATAAGAATCTTTCATTTTGGATGGAACGTTCAAGAGTTTAAAAAAATATGATTTTCACAAATGATATAATTATAAAGAAAGTACAAAAAATAGCCGAAGAAAAAAATGTTAAGGAATTCAAATCATCTCCCGGTTGGCTGGAAAAATGAAAAAAAAGAAATTATTTATCTCTCAAAATGATTGTTCGAGAAGGAAAGCAGTTAAATGTAGATTCTGGTGAAATCGAAAATTTTCTTACTCTGGTAACAAAAAAAATTGAAGAATATGGTTAATCAGGTATCTATAATGCGGACGAAACAGGACTTTTTTTAAGACAAATGCAAACAAGAACCATAGAATCTAAAATATAGCAAGGAGTGAAACATTTTAAAGACAGAGCATCTGTTCTGCTATGCTGTAATATGAAAGGAACATATAAAAAAATTCCACTTCTCATCAGTCGATCAAAAAACCCAAGACTTTTTAAAAATATTGATGTCGGCAAATATATTTACTATAAATGGAATAAAAAAGCCTGAATGACGTCATCAATTTTCAATTCATACTTGCTAAAGTGGGATGGTCAATTGTCGAAATTAAAAAAAAAAGATATGTTTATTCATCGAGAACTGCCCAGCACATAAAGTAACATTGAATCTAAAAAACATGGAGATAATTATAATTCCGCATAACACAACCTCATTTTTACAGCCACTTAATGCGGGTATTATAAAATCTTTCAAGTCATAATTCAATAGCTATAAATTGAGAGATGTTTTGAAAAGAGGTAGAGGCTGGAAAATCTGCTGAAGTTGTGTTTAAAGGCATAAATTTGAAAGATGCTGCAGTTTATTTTAATCTCGCCTGGGATAAAATAACATCAAAAACAATCCAAAACTGTTTCAAACATTGTAAATGGGATAAAAAGAATGAAAAAAAAGAAAAGGAAAAAAAATTTTCAGAAATTGATGAAGAAAAATAAAAATATTAGTACGACTATAAATTTTATCTTAAAGCCAATGATCTTGTTGATTTTGTCAGTTTTACAGAGTATTGTGGCTTCAATTATGGTTTTAATGACGTTATTCTGGAAGATGAAACTATTGATAAATCAGAATTAGAAAGTGACGAGAATCAACCTTGTGATACTAATAGTACTCCTGAACCGAAGAAAATCTCTTTTGAAGAGGCAAAAGGTGCTATACGAATACTTTCAAGGTACTTTGACGAAGATGAAAACTTCAATATAGAAGCCAAATCAATGATTAAAAAAGTGGATCACAATATCAAGAAAAGAGTCAAGGAAATGGAGGGGATGTTGAAGTTTTTAATAAAAAAGTAAAATTTCAAATTCTATACTTTTCATTTCTCTATAATTTACGGATTTTTTCACGAAACAATTTAACGAAAAGTACAGAGGGTTTACTGTACTTTGATTTTCATGAATATTTCATTAAAAATTAATCAAATTATGTTAAAAATATCTATATCAAATTTCTATAATCTAATGAAACAATTTTAAAATATAAACTATGGCCCTACAGAAAATTTCAAAATTCATTTCTAGCTCTAAGGAACAAAGTTCATCCATCTCAGCCTAGAAAAAATTTACTATTGAAATATATATAACTTTTGAAACATTAATAGATTATTTTTTCAAACATTGTTATAATACAAAAATAAATTTTGTAACATCAGCATCTTAAAGGATAACTACCTAGAAGTAATGGAAATTTTATCAAGTTTTTATCAATAAAAATTCAATAATATGGAGTTTCTAGAGAAATAACCATCATTGTTGTAAAAATTTAATTTAAAATAAATTTTTTGAAAAAGATTATAAATTTTGAACTCATCAGTATTTTATAACCCATGTGCTGGAAAGTATCTAATATGCATGGACATTGGGCATTTCTAAAAGATCAATTTAATTAGATTAAAATTTAATAAATATGTAGCATTTGTAATAATATGTAATTAACTTATATTATTCTAAATTTTGAGTCATTAAATATTTATTAGATTTATGGCCAACACAATAACTTTGTTTTGTTGCGCATGTACTAGTTGCTTGCAAATTTTGTTGCTTTCAAAATGCAGGATGACGAAAAAATTAGATTTGAAAGAGAGCTGGATTTTGTTCAATCATTAGCGAACCCATATTATATAAATAGTAATAAAAGATAAATTTTTTAAAGATTTGGCAAACAATAAATATTTTGAAAATGAAAAGTTTTTAAATTTTCTAAAATATCTTACATACTGGAATGGTTGTAGATACCGGGCTTTTATAAAGTATATTAATGTAAAAGTTGAAGATATCCAATTTGTTTGGAAATATTGGAGTTAATAAATGAATCTTCTGAATTTAGGGAATCATTAAGTTCTTTGGAATTTGTAAAAGTTTTGGATTTTCAAATTATTTCTTGTTGGACAAAAAAAATCAGGGAAATAAATGAAAATGCAATTGAAAATTAGATTCTGATAGGCGAATATGTGAGATAATGATGTTCATATTTTTGATATTTAATTTTACTTAATATATATAGTTAACATAAAACATTAAATAAATAAGTATCTGTTTAATCTAAGTGTGTGGGTTAATATTTATTAAAAAAAGACAGAAATAATAAATAATTTAATTGTTTTTTATTAATTTAATCTTCTGAAAATATTAAGATTTACTAATATTGAAGGAAATTAATATACATTTTTATCATATAAAAAGCTAATTACAAGTGAATAGTTTTAATTGTGAAAAAGTGAGTCTTAATAGCCATATTTAAAATTTTCAAGTTTATCAGATTTTTTATTATATCAATATTGCTTGATATGTTTCCAAATTACAAGATATTTTGCTACCCAGTTTAAAAACTTAATTTTGATAAAATTCTAAAAATTTATTTTGTATATTAGATCTTATTAAAATATTATTTTGAAATATATATAAAATTTCATCATTGATATCACCCGTTTAAAATTTCACATATTTATTGATTATTATTTCTTAAACAATAAATTATTTTTATAATATTTTTACCTAATAGATTAATTGTTAATACTTATTTTTACCAAAAATTCGATCCTGAAAAGTTAAAAATAGGAATATTAATGTTCAAAATGTGAATATTTTACTTTTGATTCAAATATTAATTTTTCATTATTTAAATATCAATATTTCCAGATTTGTAACTTGAAAAGTTTAAATTTTTGAAAATAATTTTCTATTATAGTAGATGTTCTCTAATTATTAAACATTGTGACAATTATTTCTCTATTTCTTCTTATAAATTTATCAAGAAATAATTAATTATTTTATTTTAAATCATGGAATAATAATCAACATTTTTATTCAATTCATGTTTGTAATATATAATTTGAATTTCTTAGCATTTTTTATTATAAATATCCATAATTTTCTATATTGTTTCAATTATCCAAACTATAAATAGTAATTACCAATTTTTAATCTGAAAATAATAAATCTATATTAGAAAAATTGGATCAACTTCGTTTTTTTCCCCCCAACAAAAATATTATTAAATTTTTATAATAATAAAAAAATAAATTTAAAAAAAAATAATAATAAAAAATAATAATAACGATAATTATATTTTAATTAATTCTAGTAACTTGCTCCAATTTTTTTCGTAGATGTTAATTTTCCACGTCCATTCACTAAGGTAAAGCTCGAGTTTATCGCCTAAAACACCTTTTTTGTTTTCTTTTTGAGCTTTGCCCAACACGATTCGATATTTTGTGTATGGGCCCTTGTTTC
>CAKKLC010003510.1:13630-25858 GCA_918559645.1 Ceratonova shasta | reverse complement strand
ATAATTGATTTAATTAATTAATTAATAATTAAACCATTAAGTCTTTTTTACATGATCATTAAATAATTATTTTTATTTAATTAATAATAATTAATATTATTAATTAATTAATAAATAAATAAATAAATAAACTTGTAATAATAATTAATTAATAATTAAACCTTTACGTATTTTTACATGATCATTAAATAATTATTTTTATTTAATTAATAATAATTGATTTAATTAATTAATTAATTAATTAAATTTGTATTTCATTATTATTAAAAATATCATATACTTTTTTATTATTAAACAATTGATCACTATTCAAATTTTAATATTATTCATTTAGACTCATGGAATAAATAAAATTTATAAACTTGAAACATTAGAATTTTCAAAATCTTCTCAGTAAATTATTTATAATCAATAGATTAGTTATTCTTATACCCCCTGTTATATCAATATTTGAAGATATTTTAAGTAAATTTGTTAATATATTAATTGAATATATAAAAAAAGATCAAGAACAAGAAATAATGAAAAATTACATTATTTTATTTTTCCCTTCAAGAGTAGTTTTTTTTAATTTTCTAGCCATTCTCCATTGATGTTATTTTAGAAAAGGAATGCTTAATTTCTGATAGTAATTTTTATCTCATACCTAGATATTTTATTGGATAATCTAAAATTTAATTTTATTCCACTTGATGCGGATTTACTTAGTTTGGAGCAAAACTTTTATTTTAGAGAGCTATACATAGTATTTTTGTTTTTATATTAAGGAAAAATCAAATTACCCTATGGAATATATAACCGAATGCATTTTAATTTTAATGAGGTTGTACGGATTTATTCCTCTTATTTACTCTGTTGGATCTACATCTATTGTATAACTTTTAATATTTTAGGAAATGGCTGACTTTATTAAGTATCAAATGTCCTTTGGAGAATTCTCGTTTCAAAATATTCCTCCTGAAATTGGACGCTTGATAATATTTGATCGAAGTATTTATGAATATATCTATTTCAAGCTATGGATAAAATTAGTCCCATGTTATCACAATTATGTTATGAAGGAATGTTGTCTGAAGAGTTTAAAATCAATAGCGGTATGATATTTTTTTATCATTAGGATTCCTGGAAGTCAACTCACCAGAAGTTCTTTCCAAATTTCCAATTTTCAAAAATAAAATCTTACTTAACGATAAAACGGAAATTTATTCTGAGATTAGAGATTCATATATTGGTGATGTATTTGCTTCACTTAAAACAAAATTGAACGAATTAAAGGTATCCAAAGAAGTATAGAAACTGAACCATTTAGAAAAGTAAAGATATTACTAGTGTTACACGAATGAAAGAGTTTGTTTCAAATGATCTAAGATTAATAACAGAAAAGAGAAATTTACTATTAATGCGTAACAACCTTGATATTACACTTAGACATTTCTCTTGGAGAAGTTTTATTAGATATTAAAAATTTGCAAAATTTTGCTGATCGTTTATTTTATGAAACAAGTAGATTTTCTGTTACATTAGATATTTTGAAACGTACTCAACAAAAAGAAGTTGTAAATTATATTGAAAACCTTATAATAACTCAAGTAATCACAATCAACCTTTCAGGAATCTTTTGAAAAATGCCTCAAGATAATTATCCTATGGTATATGATTTGTGGTAAAATATTATTATTTTTAAGATCCAAGTTTAAAAAATTTTCAGCATATAAAAGATTGTTTTATAAAAAGTTTTGGCTATATTCATATACTGACATTTGAAAGACTGGAAAATGCAGGATTTTTAAAAGTAACTGAGAATAATATTAAAAGACATTTACTCCATCATTTGAAAAAGTGAATAAATATTTTAACCTTGTAATAAAATTTCTATATTAAAGGTTATTGATGAAACATCTTCCGACTTGTTAGATTCTGGAATAACGTATGGAAAAAAATTTAAACCTCTATCCTGTGAAATAATTAAAAACGTACAGTAACAATTTAGAATAAAAGATATTGTTTCTGAATCAAGGTCAATATATGAACACATTTTATACTCAACATAATTATAATGAAATATGCTTAGTTCCTTTTAATAACTGTATATTATTTAATTTTTAGTGACGAAGGATGCTCAAAAAACTGTAATGATCCTATTTCTAGGAGGAGTAACACATACTGAAATTTCATATTTACGAAACTTTGCAAAACAATCTGGTAATAAAAGATATCAATTTTTAGATTTAAAAATTATAATATCGACAACATGTATAATTAACGGAACAGACTTGATAACAAATTTCATATAAACTAAATCTAATTTATTTTTTATCAACAACTTTTAATTTTTTATGATTTTTTAGATCCAGTTGTTGTATAGTGGATTTTTGGTTGTTTATTATAGGGGTATGACGAGATTTCAGAATTGTAGTGGAATCTATATCTATTTCAGTTTTGTATCTTTTTAATTTAGCTAGATAAATTAAATAAAAATACATGGAGATTTTTCAGCTTCTTTACCGTCAACCATTTGTTTGACTTTGTGAGATATTTTATCCTCAATCGATTCATCGAAAGTTTTGGATTTTGATAAACTAATAGTCTTTGTTTCAATTTCATTAAAATTATCTTCGATTCTCGAATCATTAGATTTGCGAGAATATCTTTTTTCAAGAAATTTTTCTAATGATTCCCAGCCTCCACCTACTCTAACAACAAGTCTATTATTTACCATCTAAAATCAATTAATAAAAGTACTCTAATAAAGCATACTTTATTATTAATTTTAAACTTTCCTTCTTGTATATACCAATTAATTTCAGGGATATCAAAATCTGTAATAATTTTTAATGCTTTATCATCAATAATATTATTTGATTTATTTTTAGGAACATTTTTTTTAGAATCATTATCAATTTTATTTTTATCTATCAATTTAGGTTCTTCATCGTTATTAATTATAGGTGTTTCTATACTTATCTTTTCTGTCATCAAAACATCAGATTTCTCTGCAATCGAAGATATATTACTTTCACTTATAAAGTTGTTTAGGATATATTTTTCTCGTAAGGCACTTTGATTTGTTTGATCTTTATCTGAATTGTTTACAATATCTGTATCATTTTGAGGTAATCCTAATTCTAGTTGTACCATTACTGGTGCAGGAACCTTATAATAATTACACAGTCTTCTAGCCAGATTCATTAAACAAATGATAATTTCTCTACCTCCATCTCTATGCATTTCTACACAATCATTTGATTCAAATAACATTGGCTCTGGAATGCTTAAAATTACAAATAAAAATTACTTATGAACTCGACACCATTGCAAGAATTTATGAGAATTTTCTCTCGCGAAAAATTTTGTGGTATCTTTTTCACATCTTTCTTCAGAAAAATATTTTAAAAATCCAGTTTTCTCGTTATCAGTTTTCAGCTTGTTTGCATATTCTTGAATAGTATTTGCTAGTTTACATAGCACAACACCACTTTTAAGTTGATCAAAAAAGTTTTCAGTTGTTATATTATATCCATCTACAAGGTTAGATAACCAAAGAGCTTCATCTTCCATCATCAAAAATAGTAATTCATTGTCCTTTCGTAAACTTTTCATTTTTATTTCATCATTATTATCAGTACCCAAACGAAATGCAGTACTTCTGGATTCTCTAATAGGAAAATCAGAACTATCCATTGAATAATAATTAAAAGAATTTGCTTAAAATAACTTTATTTATGGTATACTCTTATATGGCAAATTATAATTGATTACTTGTTAATTCAGATTAAGAAACTGTAATCAACAAAGAGAAAATAATTTGAGATAATTATTCACAGGTATAAATATTGTTTTCTTAACATTTAACAAGTTTTTGCACATTTAGTGTAACATTAATGAAGTGATTAAATTAAACTAACAAATTAAATCAAGTATTTCGCCTGCGCGGCTGGTGACTTTTAATTCCTTAATCAAATAATTTGATTTAAATTTATAATAAATTATAAAAAAACAGGATTGAATTATAAATACCCTGGTTGAAAGAATTGATTGCTTTTTAAAAAATTAGAAACTTTAATTTTTAAGCATTTAAGAGTAAAGTTTCAATGAAAACTTGATAAATTATATCAAATTTTATGTTATATGTAACTTGTAAACTCGAATTAATACTAATATATGACATAATTTTCTTATTAAAAGTGATTCATTACATTTATTATAAAACATTTTTTTAATAAATATATAGGAAGATAATAATATCAGAAAAATAAGACAAAGTGGATATTGATCAAATTCAACAATAGATGTTTATAAAAAATTTTTAATTTTGAATTCATAGTTTATCCTAGAAATAAAGTGTAATGATCAATAAGAGTTTTACAATGGTCAAAATTATGTAAAAAAACGATATTTTTGAAACTAATTTGAGGGTTCATTATATTTAAAAAATTAAAATTATTTATACGAGGATGTTTTATTATGTATATTTTAAGATTCTAATACTTAAAATCATTGAAAAAGATTTTTCCATCCTAAGAAATTTTTTAATTATTTTTACTAGTGAAATAGAATTTTGAACTAAAAGAATGCATGTATGTGGACTTGTTCTTTAAATATTACCTATGTTATAAACGAATTTTCTATTTATGGTGTAATAAAAGTAGCTTAAAAAAGTTTAATTATGGAATAAACTTTTGTCCAAGAGAAAACATAAATTTAGAACAAAATGATTAGATACCTTTAATAAAGTAATAATAAAACGACAAAAAGACATCAATTCTTTCATAATAATATAACTATTCAAAAATATGAAAACTTTAAAAAAATTTATGATGAAATCAACAATATATGATAATTTTTCATTCTTCATCATTTAACTTAAAGGATTTTTTTTATATTAAAATAGTTACTAAGTATTCATTTTTTTTTAAATTAAGATATACTTATGATAGCTTTTGAAACAAATTATCATAATTTAATTATAAGGAAATTCAAGTTAAACTGTAAAACATACAAAATGGTGTTTTATTTTATAATGCTAATATTTATACAAATATTCCATGTGCACAAGGAATCTATTCAAATTTATGGTTATGAAATTTTATTTTGTCTTCTTTTCTAGTTCCTAATTAAAAAAATTTTTATAGCAATAAATTTTGTTAAATTATGAAAGATATTCATAGTAAATTGATAAATAAATTTTTCAGATCTTAATATACTGATCACTAAAAATTAATTACGTAAAATATTATTAAACGTTGAAAATTAAAAATGAAAAATGAATATATATTGATTAAACTAAATTAGTAGTTATTAATTTTCATCATTATCAAAATTTATAGGTGATTGTCTCATTTAATAATTATGAGGACATAAGTTTAGTAATTTATATCAAAAGAATAAAATTGTAGAATACAGTAAATCTTTAAAAATAACTTCAATTCTATTATAGCAATATAATATAATATAATATAAAAGAAAAGAAAAGAATAATATTGTAAATTCTAAAACAAGTCAAAAAATATCTATTTCCTATATATAGATATTATTTTTTAATTATGAATTTTTACTTTAATTTACAAATACATTATAACAAGGTATAACAAGGTATGATATGGATAAAAATAAATCTTGTTAATAATTTTATTCAAGAAAGACAATTATATTTATAATAAAAAAAGAATTTTTATATTAAATAGGTTAATAAATCATATAAGATAATAATTATTAAAAAAAATATGTAAAATTTCATTAATATTTTATCATTAAAAAATATAAGATAATTAATATTTAATAATTAAAAATAAAAAAATTGTGAAATTTGATTAATTTTATCTACTAAAAATATGGCAACTTAATAAACCATATTAGATAATCATTAAAAAAATTAATTACGTAAAATTTGATTCTTATTTTCTACTTTAAATACAGAAAAATAATAAAACATATATAATTATTTAAAAAATTACCTATTTGAGATTTAATTAATATTTCCTCCTTAAAATAAAGTGAATAAAAATATATATTATATAATTAGTATTTAATTTAATAAAATTTAATTTAAAATTAAAAATTTAATTAATTTTTCCTCTTTAAAATAAATTAAATAAAAAGAATACATTATATAATTAGAATTTAATTAATTAATTAATTAATTTAAATTAAAAATTAAATTAATATTTTTTCCTTTAAATACAGCTAATTAATAAAAGCTATTAGATAATTATTATATTAAAAATAAAATTACAAATTTAATTAATATTATCTACTTAAAATACATTAAATTAATAAACCATATTAGATGATATTATATTAAAAAATTAAATTTAAAAAAAACTGTGAAAATTAATTAATATTTTATATATAAAATTAATAAACCATATTAGATGATATTATATTAAAAAATAAAATTAAAAAAAAACTGTTTGAAAATTAATTAATATTTTATACATAAAATAAAACAAATATATAAACTATATTAGATAAATAATATTTAAAAATTAATTTTAAGATACTGTGTCAAATTGAATTAATATTTTATACATAAAATAAAACAAATTAATAATCCATATTAGATAAATAATATTTAAAAAATTTTAAATTAAGAAAAACGGCACATTTTCCTTAAAGTACCGTGCTTAACGCGCGCGTTATACAAAAAAAAATCTAAAATTTTATAAAAACAAATAATGTGTATTATAAGCGTATATTATTTTACAATCTTCACTTTCAGACTCAGAAACCAACGAATTTAGTAGGTAAACAAATTCTTTTGGTAGATTTGATCTTTCTTTTTTCCTATTAGATTCCAAATGAATAGTTGTATCTGCACTTTGGATGTCAATAATAATACCCACAGCTTTGAATCCGTTCAAAATACATTCAGCTGTCACCGAGTCTCATGGTTTCACGATCCATTCGCAAACAAGAGAACAAGATGCGCGTTTCATCTTACCCCCTTTGTAAATGTATGGTAACCTTCTCTCATCCAAGATTCCCATTCGTTGTGTACCTTGGATTTAAAACTCTTGTTTATTGATATATCCAAAGGCTGGAGTTTAGATGTGAGTCTCGCGGGAATGATAGATATGGTGGAATATCAGCTAGCAGTTTTTTATAAGCTTCTGTAATATGCGATGTCGCTGAGTCATAAACCAAAAGCGATCTCGGCTTAAAAAATGATCCCGGCCTTTTTCCCCAAATAATAGTTAACCATTTCCGTAGCATTACTTGGTCCATCCAACGCGCTTTATTGTCCCTGATAACTATGCCAGCTGGAAAATTTTCCTTTGGAATAGTCTTCCGTTTAAAAATCACCGTTGAAGGCAGTTATTTCCTGCCACCTGTTATCGCCAATACAACAGTAAAATTAAATTTTTCAGCACCACAAGTAAAAATTTTCACATCTTCTGTTCCCTTGATTTCGACTGTAAAATTGCTAGGCAAATGATAGCTCATGGGTACCTCGTCCATATTACTTATTTGTGAGTGCTGCACACTAACACTAGCTTTTAAAACAAATTCTTTAAATACTGCCATCTTTTCTTCCCAATTTTCGAGAAGCTTTTGACCCACTGATGTTATTAGGCGGATATAAAAGTTATTTCTATGCATTAAGCGATTACACCATCTATTACTAGCTTTAAAATTGGACATTTCCAAATGTATTGCCATAGAACGTGCCTTGAGTTTTATTGAAGTTGTAGAAACTCATCTACTCTGGCTCTTCAAATCCTTTATCCATATTTTTGATTCATGTTCAAGCTTCGGCCAATGCACTTTTCGGCCTCTTCTAGCTCTTTTGGAACAACTCATGGATTTTAGAATCATCTCGTGTTTTCTCCACTCTCGCACACTGCTTTCAAAGACACCAAATCTTCTTGCCATCTCCCGATTGCTGCTTATCTTTGCACATTCAATTACATAAGGCTTCCTTTAAGCAGAGTATGAATTTCTTCGTTTTTTCTTGTCTGTTTCGTCCATTAAGGGGTAAATAAAAAACAATACTGCGCGTTATATAATGAAAAAAGCTATCGGAAGATTGAAGAGGGTGTGCGTTTTACACGGAACTTTAAGGTAATTAATATTTTATACATAAAATAAAATAAATTAAATACCATATTAGATATAAATATAATATTTAATAAATTTAAATTAAAAACAATTATGTAAAATTTAAAATTATATACATAAAATAAAACAAATTAAATACCATATTAGATATATATATAATATTACATAAATTTAAAAATTTAATTTTAAATTAAAACAATTATGTGAAATATATTATTTTATGCATAAAATAAAATTAATAAGCATATTAGATAAATAATATTTAATAAATTTAAAAATTTAATTTTAGATTAAAAAATTATGTGAAATTTAATATTTTATACATAAAATAAAACAAATTAAATAAGCATATTAGATAAATAATATTTAATTAATTCATTAAATTAAAAAATTTAAATTAAAAACAATTATGTGAAATTTAATATTTTATACAAAAAATAAAACAAAAACATAAATATCCCTGTCATCTGCTACCTTTTGGCCAGAACAGTCCCGGATTTTCTAAATTTTGTAAAGATCAGTAATTTTTGCACTAATTTTGCACTAGTTTTGGCAGATTACTTTGTATTATAAAATTTTGAAAACGTTTAATCAGGTTTTAACGGGTGAACAAAATTCAAACTGAAAAATAATGTATCACCTTAAAAATTTTCCACCTTCAGCCTCAATTTTTCCAATATTACCAAAAAAATTGTAAAAAGAGCATAATTTGTATATTTTGATAGAATAATTATTAAGTATTATCGTAAAATCACTTCTTAAGAGTGTTAAATGTATAAGTAACAATATTTTTATCGATTACACCATAATATAAAACTACTTAAATTATAGTATTCCTTTAGCTTGAATTCAAAAAAACGTAAAACTACTTAGACTAATAAATACAAAGAAGAGTTTAGCTTATGTGAAAAGACTAAATAAGATTATTCCAATGCTTGTTGTAAAATCTGTTCATATACATTCTCTATTGTATACGGAGCTCGTGCTGATATTGTGGACTACTGTAAAACTAAGCGTCATCAATCGTCCGTAAATGCAGGATCTTCCAGTTCGAAAGTAACAAACTTCTTCAATAAGCTAAAAATGTCATCAACGGAACTAGAAATTGCAGCAAAGGAAGCTGTTTTAGCGTTCAACACAGCAAAAAATAAATTTTCGTTTGTCTCTACTGACTATTAATCGAATCTGATCAGGAACCTTTTTGAACCTAAGTTCAGTTATGCTCAAACCAAGACGACAGTAATTGTAAAGAATGTCCTGATTCTTTTTGTCAGTTATGAACTGATTAAAGATCTGAAAAGTGCTAATTATTTTTCCTTAATAACTGATACCCTTAACCATGGAAACACATAGTTAATCCACATATCGTTCGCAGGTTTATAGCAACAAAAGGTGTGGCTCACAAAAAAATTTCATTGAATTTCATTGAAAATGAAAAATCAAATACAATTGCATTTGAAATCATTGGAAAAGTTCGAGAATATTAGTTGGAAAAGAAATTGATTTTTTTTGGTGCAAATAATACAAATTAGAATTTTTGCGGTGTTAATAGAAAGCAAGCAATAATGTTTGGCCTAAACTTGAAAATCAATTGAATGGTGATATTATTGGTTTGGGATGTTCTGCTAACATTCTCTTAAATGTAAGTACCCGGGTCGCCAAGTGTTGGCCCTTGAAATCTAAAATTTGATTTAATATATGCACAAGCACTTCAAAATCTATACGTACTAACCGAATCATTTAAGAAGATTCGTAAAGAAACCAATATACTTTTCAAGCCACTGAAATAACACTCAACGATAAGATTCCTTTCACTAGCACTATGAATTCAACGATTTATCATAATGTCAGAACCATTAAAACATTATTTCAAAGAACTAAAGACAAAATGTCCACGAATCATCAAAAACTTCTTGCTCGAGAGCAATAAATTTTTGCTTCTTATCCTGAGTAACCAAATACTAATGATAAATGAAGCCATGCTTTTGTTTGAGAGATCGGATATTGCTGCATTTGAAATTTCTTTCGAATTGAGAATATTCAAAGAATAAGTCCAAAATCGTCTTCAATTAGGATATCTCACTCGAAAAGTGTGTCTAGAACTATCTCAACTGCATGTTGACATTCAAAGCACTGGTTTTGGAAATATTAATGATTTCTATAAATAATTGATTGCTTCTCTTGACAATTGGAATGAATCGTTGGACAGTGCACACATCTTTTAATTTATGAGTGTGTATAAAACTCCGGGATGCCAAAAAATTGAAAATTCTGTTGATTTTTTATCGAACGTCACTGTGCAAGTTCTCCAATATTAAATCAAGATTTACTTTTTCATGAATATAATAAATTTTTAATTTACGGACGAAAAAAAATCCGCTTGAGTCATCAAAAAAGAAAGTACTCTAAAAATTTGGATTTAAACCTCCACACATTTTCGTGAAAACTTTATTCGTCTAAATAATATGGAGAGATTAGTTGAATTTGCTTTGTGGATCCCAGGAACCTCAATGGAAGTGGAATATTTATTTTCATTTATTAATCAGGTGTGGACCAATCAGAATGCTAGTTTTTATTTTAGCACTGTTAATGCAGTTATCACACTACTAAATAACTCAAAAATTAATTTCAGTGAGTTTTACAAGCAAATTAAGTCAAATTTTCAGTTGCTTGAAAAGATTCAATAACAAGACAAGTATCAAAATTAAATAAGTTTTGCCAATAAAGATATTTTTGTGTTATTAAATTAAAATATTTTTGTCCCGGTTTTTTTTCGAAAATGTCCTGGATTTTTTAAAAAAAATTCATTGCAGGCATATTAATAAACCATATTAGATAAATAATATTTAAGAAATTTTAATATAGAAAAATTATATTAAATTTAATTAATATTTATACACAAAATTGAATTAATTTACAATATCCGATAAATAATATTTAAAAATTTAAATTATAAAAATGGCGCTTCTTCGGAATCCTCACCGTTATCCAATCATTATATTAATTTTTTTGAATCGCATGAACGATAAAAAATGTTTAACTGCTAGAACCCAAAAAAAGATGTGGAACTCTTTCTTCAACCCAGAGAGTCACTGGAGGAATTAATTTTGAGAAAAAGATTTAAAACCAATTTTATTATGTTTGTTACCGCTGTTAGTGAAATTTATATAGCCAAATAAAGTTTATTTTTTGTTTAAATTAATATTATAATTATATAACGGTGGTGATTGTGAAGAAGCGCCAAAAATTATTTTAAATTTAATTTTAATATTTTAAACATAAAATAATAAAGATTAATAAACCATTTTAGATAAATAATATTTAAAAAAATTTAAATTAAAAAATTCTTATAATATTTAATATTTTATACATAAAATAAAACAAATTAAATAAGCATATTAGATAAATAATATTTAATAAATTTAAAAAAATTATGTAAAATTTAATTATTATTTTATACATAAAATAAAACAAATCAAATAAGCCATATTAGATAAGTAATATTTAACAAATTTAAATTTAAAAAAAAATTATGTAAAATTTAATTAATATTTTATACATAAAATAAAACAAAAAAAATTAAATAAGCATATTAGATTAATTATATGGATCTGGGTTTTTAAAATGGTATTTAATTATAAAGAAGAGTTTTCTATTATCAAAAACGACAATTCAAAATTGATTGAATTATTAAGACAAAAATCTGTACTTTTAAGAGTAATTTACTGTGACTCTTGCAAATCCCCCTCGAAAGAAGTAAAAAATAAAAGAAGTGTTGATGAAATATCATTTAGGTGTCACAAAAAAAGCTGTGATGAATTTCAAAAGAATATTTAAATAAAAAAGAATAGTTTTTTTGAAAATTTTAAATTGCCATTACGGAAAATAGTGGTATTATGTTATAAGTGGTTCAAAAACCATTCACAAGTTGAAATTATCGATGAGTTAAATATATCTAAGTCCTTCTGTTATAAGATACAGTAAAACCTCGAAATTTCGCCCAAGTTGGGACAAAGACAAATGGTGGCGAAATTGAGAGGTTGGCGAAATTGAGAAACATCAGAAATATAATCAAATAAAAGTAAAAAATCAAAACCTTTTATTCAGATAGTCTACTATTTTTACCCTTTTCTCAATAGCAGATAAGCTTTTAATGCATTCTTTATAAAA
>CAKKLC010003507.1:22755-33926 GCA_918559645.1 Ceratonova shasta | reverse complement strand
AACTTTTTGTCCTATTTTTTAAATTTACGAACTTTTTGTCCTATTTTTTAAATAAACGTAAAAAAAGATCCCATTTTTTAAATTTTCCCATATTTTTATTTTTCGCCAATTAGCAAAAAAAAGGTTTGTCCAAGTAAACAAAAGAATAAGTAGAGTCGTTGCGATTCGGAGAGATGATATTAATATAATTACATATCTTATGGGAATTGTGGCCAATATCGATTATTAAATATAAATCACTTAGATTTTTATATCAACATCATAAATAAAAGAGGTGTTTTGAAAAATTTAATTGGCTTTGCATTAAAATTTTAAGCCTTATATTTAATAATGTAACTAACTAAACCCTAATTCCGGTTTATGAAATCGTTTTAATTTATTAATTTAATGAGTCGTTTTTTACAATTTAGAAACCAAATCAAGTAATCCGTTTACAGCGTTTTACTGATTTTTATTTGCACCATTTTCAATTCAGTTGGCAAAAACACACTTAATTAGTTTCCCTTTATAGTAATGTTCATCTAGAAATTCCAGATATAATTTCGTCAATATAATTTTTCGAATATATTTGTGTTTCGATGAAAATTTTTTAGATAAGAATATTTTTGTTGACAATTTTTTCGATGAAAATGTAGTGAATCAAAAACAACTGGTATTAGTCCCTTCGCAGTAGGGGCTTTTAAAAGTTTTAGTAAATTAAAAATAATTTTTAATAGCATGAAGAAGGCTTTAAAAAGTTCAGAAAATGTTTTTGCTTTCAAACTAAAAAGAACTTTCGAATTCTTATGTTTTATTAATTTTAATCAAAATATTTAAAGTTCTTGGGAATAGTTTCTATTTAAGATCTCCGTAAACGCTCAACTTTATTAGTATGAATAGTTTTATTTTCCAGATTAACATAATTAAACTTGTTATTAACTTTTTTGTACAAAAATGCATATATTTTGATACTGCTTAAATCATTTTAGCAATCAGTATAAAAATGATTTTTTCCAAGTTCACGTTTGCTCTTTCAAAATTCAGGTTTGTGTTGCATTTTAGGCAACTTCTAGCTCTTATCTAACCAGTTCTGATTCAATAGCAAAATCAAAAGCCTGCTTATTGGTTAAGGGCCTTGTTATTAGCTATCCTTTGGTATTTTATGGTTTATATTATATACAAAATTTTAAGGCCTCCCAAAAATTATTATACTACCTAAAAACTGTTATAATAAGATAAATAATTACACAAGTGTATGTATGCTTAAATTCAGTTAAGATTAAAAATCTTATTGTCATGTAATAAGCACTTTAAAAAGATAGAGAAACAGGTAAACCACCGTCATCATTTATAAGAACTATATAAAAAGCTTTATCACAAGAAATTAACGATCTAATCATCTTTAGAAACTTAATAATAACATGGAATTAAAAATAGTGCTACTGATTTGTAAGCTTCCTTAAATATTTAAAAACTAGATATAGTTAACAAAGCAACTAGTTAACAGATAAAATATATTTAAATTGCTATATTAGAAAATCCTCAAAATGATCGTATTTTATTTTGAAGCAAGAATCATCTTTAGATTTAATACAAGCTCTTAACATTGAATTTTCCTGTTCAGTTTTGATATCATTTTTTTTTGCATATTGAATATAAATAATAAACAAATATTGTTAAACAATTCTCTTAAGTGATCAATAATTACTATTGTGAACTAGTTCAATGAAAAATTATTTATTCACCTTATTTAATCATAGTGATGTTGACATATCTATAAATTGCAGAATAACATATCTTTCTCTAGTAGATGCACAAATTCATTCAAGTTTAATATTACGAAAAACTAAAGATCAACATAATTGCAGCTATAAAACGAGTAGATAATTACACTAATTATGCCTTTTAAGAAAAAGATCACATTTGGAAAAATTATTATTTTTGTTGGCCTAATATTAATTTGAATGATAAAGTATGATGTAATTTATATTTCTTTTACAAACATAAACGGGTTATGTCATTACAGCGTAATGATTTTTGATGAACAAAGTTTTTTTAAAAATTATATAATTAATCTGTATTTTTTAATAACTCATTTCCTAAATAATATTATCGAATAAATTATTAAAATATACATAGAACTTCTGAAAGTAAACTATGATCTTAAATAATTTTAAACTTAGCATTTAAAATTGCATTAGTAAGTTTAGTTTGATATTAAAATAAAATCTGGAGGCTTCTTTATTATTATCTTTATAAGATTACTTTTAAATTACATCGGTGATATAAAATTATAAATTTAAACTCAAAAATATTAATAGGTTGTAAATAGAAGGATTAATAAGTTATAAAAAATAATATCAACATTTTAAATGGTGTAGAGAAGTAATTATTTTATATTATAATTATTTTGGAGGTTATTCCTTGTTTAAAAATAAATTAATTAATTTTTATAAAATAATTTAGAGGTAATTTTAGTCTAATTTCTACTTAAATATATTTTACTGTTAGTATTGGGTGATAATGTCAAGTGAATTTATTTAGATACAAATTAGTAGCAATTTGCTATATTTACAATATATATTGATAAACTTAGAATTAATATATGCGGGTATTATTTTATCATAAATAATAAAATTGAAATAAGGAAGAACTAGGTTTAGTGTTTGATCACTAATGAAAAGATATCTGTTTGATTTATATTCAATTTAAAACTAAAAATAACTTTTTTAAATTAAGAACCTAGTTTTACGACACTTACTGTTTTGTGACATATATAAAATATTCTGATTTTAGAGGAATAGTTTTTTACAATCTAGAATATAATTATGTGTAAATTATTCTATTTGCAACTATATGCCTTACGATTTTGTCTTAAACTTTATCTAAATTTGAAAAGATTGCAATATTTTATTAATGAGAAAAGCATAAACATTTGACAAAGATTATATATATATTTATTCAAAAAATTTTATTATACACATCTCAAATTAAATCTCCTGTATTTAGAAAAGTAAATATTTATTTAGTATATAACATAAAAATATCTCTATTTTTCATTATATTTTTTTATTTATGTTTTTATTAAATTTACAAATTTTCTGTTGTATTAAATAAATAAATCAAAAGTAAACCATGATAATTAAAATTTATAGAGCAATAAATTATTGGTACTAAATGTATAGAGCCATAAAACAAAAAAATTAATTTTAAATTTTGAATATAGATATGTGTATTTTGTGTCAAAATTATGCATGAAGTAACAATTATTTCAATTTTTTAATAAAACTAAAATATACAAACTACTACCTTGTAGATTACATGAAATTATAATACTAAATAGTTTAGAAATGGATATACTAAAATATAGTATATGAGATGAGTTTAAGAAACGATTATTAAATTTATCATAGGAATAAATAATTGTAGAATAATGTAAGTCTTTTGAATATGCATTAATTAGTTAGTGTTATATTTATTATTAATAAAATCTTTTTCTTCTATTTTATTCCCTATTTTAAAAAATTGTTAATTAAAGATCCTATACCAAACCTAATATATTTATATGCAAGAGTAATAGAAGATTTTTGTTTTTTAAGAAAATATATATTATGTCATAATATCTTGTTGTATGATTACACTATTTAAAAGAGATGTTTAATAGATGTCGTTGGTATTATTATATTTTTTTTTCAAAAATGCAGCCGTTTAAATATATTAATCTAATAAGTTTTCACCTTCTGAAATCTAAATAATTTATTATAAATACACTTTTATGTATCAAAATATATATTATATTGTATAAAAATACAAGTGCTTAATATCAAAAAATTTTGGTATAATATACATTTTAATAATAAAAGCTTTTTTTTAAAAAAGTATTTGAATAAAATTTGAAAATTGGCAGTTCATTAGTAACTTAAAATATTAAATAACAAAAAAAATTTATTTCTTAGATTTGAAATATTATGAGACTAAGTTTTCTTTAAATTTATAATTAACAGTATATAATTATTGTAAGAAATAAAAAAATACTTTATCCTTGTAACTATTCAAGAATTTATTTAAATTTTTTTAGCTTTATTTTTAAATAGGTATTTAAAATATATTCATACTGTATCCAATTGATTTTTTTATGTGACTGCATGAAATATAGTTCAATAATACTTGGTAATATGTTTTTATATATGATTTTATTATAAGGAATTTGAAATATGCATTAATAAAATGAGGTAAATTTTTCCAATAGAGTAACATTTTAAATCACTTAATAACTAAAAAAAAATAGATTTCAGTTAGTATGGAGATTTCTGATGATAAATTTCTAATTAAATGATTGAATCACCCATTGAAATATTTAAACCTTTTATTCCTTATAAGAAATCGTGATCACATCAAATTTTACTGATTTGTTTGTTATAAGCATATCTGAAATAATAAAGAAACCTAAAAATGTCAATGGGTATAACTCATATTCTTTGGTTTTATTTATTGATCAATAATATAAAAATAATGAGTTTATAATAACTTCCCTATATATACGTAATAATTAATTTTAAGAATCAAGTAATGATTATAATAAGTGTGGCAATAATAACTTATTTAAAATAAAGATAAAAATTAATTTATTTCTAGAATTTTGGTAAATTTAAATTAATTTTATAATAATAGCTATAATAAATTTTAATTTAGTGAAGGTTATTTTTATTTTGATGTCAATGCATGTCAAGAACCACTATAAATAACATACTTTTTTTGTAAATTTTTTAATAATTACAAAAAGACTAATCGTCATTAATTATGTTTTCAATTTTTATTAAACAATTTTTATTCAATTTTATGTATCTAGAATACGTTCTTAACATCATGGTTGATTCCCTATACGATAGAAAGAAACGGTAGAAAAATTTAATGTAAAATAATATAGTCTTAATATTTGAATATTATATATTCATTCTGTTTTTGGATATGTTTTGTTAATAATATTGATAAAAATAAATAATAATATAAAAAAAATATTTTAATGAATATAATTATTAGAAAGCTATAAAATATTTCATTAAAAATTCTTTTCTTCCTTTTCTCATTATTTTTTTTATATTATTGGAATTATTAATATCAATTTTTATATTAATCTATGATGCATGAATAATTTTCTAATATTCAACTAAAAACAGAAGAATTGTAATAAAATAAATAATGATATCATTTTCACTAATTAATTTAATAAAACATTGAAAATATTTGACTAAAAATGTTGTATTTTTATCAAAAAGTGTTATATTAATGTTTTCTAAAAGATTATTGAATCTTTCAAATTATATTTTCTTTACTATTAATAAATTCGTTATGCACTCAATGCTTTGATAAAAGATTTTCTGGTAGGAAGTTTATACCCTAAATTGAAACAATATAATTTTTTTATTATCTTTTTTATTTTACTACATATTTTAAAATTATTTTAATTAATAGTTATTTCTATAAACTTGAAAGAAACGTGTATGTTGATGTAAAAAAAGTACAAATGAGTTTGTGATATATTATATACTATCGTAATTTTTTGAAAATAAATTTAATGATTTTTCACCATAAAATATTTTTAGCTACTTACATCGTATATCTTATTTAGATTTCACTATAATATACAAAAAATTTGGATACTATAATTTTGTAAATCATCTCATCAAATTATTATATTTATTAATAAGTTTATAATCAATAATAAACTTTGAGAATTTAGTTTACTTTTTATAATATATTTTAAAGATTCTTTCTTTATATTTAAACATGTTATCTGATAATCTATTATTAAATTTAATTTATAACTTGATTAAAAAATCTTTTATACTTCAAATATATACAAATCTTATGAATAATTGATGTACGTGTTTAATAAGAAATACATTTAGAATTCATTTATTTATTATAATTATAGCGCATTCATGTATTTTCAACCATTTTTTTATAAAAATATGTTAAATATTGTATTATTTATTCAGAAAATTATTTAAATATTAAAAAAATAATTTATGATATTTTGATTAATCTCTAAAAATATAATTAAGTATATATGTAACCTTAAGTTGCACATTCATTTTTTATATCAAATAATAAAATTATTGTCATTTTAAATGAATTTCTACCTTTTTGTTCCAGATAAATCATCTAGTTAATTTTTGTAGAAGTTATAGCATTTATTGCATTATTTTTATATTATACATTCAAAAACTATCAAGCAAGTTTTTAATTAATATTTCTTAAATGTTACTGGAAATTTTTTTAATTTTTACTAATTTTAAATATTGAAGAGTATTGTATAAAAATAACTAATATTTATAAAACAAATATTTGCTTTATCAATTTAAAACAACTTTAACTACCAAAAAAATAAATAATAATTAAATTTATCAAAGTATTATACTTCTCACATAAAATATTAAACATTACAAATTTAAATTTTTTTAAAATAGAGAAGCTCCAGAATATTTTTTTTTATATAGTTTAAGCATCAAAGATGATAATATGACTGAAACTGATGACATAGCCATTGCTATCGATGCCATCCAAGGTTCAATATGTATACCAAGAGGATATAAACAACCAGCTGCTAATGGTATTGCTAATATATTGTATATAATTGAAAAAGCAAAATTAATTTTTATTCTTCTAACTGTTTTAATAGATAGATCATAACAGTTTAGTATATCTGATAAATTATTGTGACATAATATTATATCAGCGGATTCTGTTGATATTGATGAAGCGTTTGTGAGCGCAATTCCTACATCTGCAGTTGCAATAGCTAAACTATCATTAAATCCATCACCAATCATTACTACACTATTTTGTCCATATTTTATCTTAAATTTTTCTATTAATTCTGCTTTAGAGGTAGGTAATATTTCTGAATAAAACTCATCAATGCTTAATTCACCAGCAATTTTCTTACAAGTTAAATTTGAATCACCACTAATCATTATAATTTTCTTTTTTAATTTATACTTTAAAATATCAATCACCATTTTAGCATCTTTTCTTACTATATCAGAAACTACAATATGACCCATATATTTTTGTTGAATAGCCGTTAATACAACCGTGTTGCCTACTCTTTTATATTCATCAATTTCCCAAAGTTCTTCATTACTAACATAAATATCCTTATAATTTAAAAATGAATGGTTTCCAATCATGAGTTCTAATACGGAATTTGAACCTAACCTATTTCCTTTTATTATGATTCCCTTCCCGTCAAAATATTCAATACTTTTATACACAAATCCACTATCTTCATAAGAAATGCTACGCATAAAATGGGCTACTATAGCATTTGCAACTGGATGATTATATTGTTTTTCAACTGAAAGCAACACACTTTTAAACAAATTAAATGGCATATATTTTTCAATTTTAGATTCATTTAAATTTACTAATGATACACTCATTTTGCCGTATGTTAAAGTACCTGTTTTATCAAAAGCAAAAACTTTTGACTTTTTCAATGTTTCCAATACTTGTCCACTTTTAAAAATTAATCCGTTAATAGCCCCAACTCCAGAAGCTACCATTATTGCTGTAGGTGTTGCTAAACCTAACGTACAAGGGCAGGCAACACATAAAACCGATATTGCGCTTTGAAAAGCAAATGAATAATCTAGTTTAATTTTTCCTTCAAAATAAATAGGTAAAAAGTGCATCAATAGTAACCAGATCGTTAAAGTTACCAAACTAAGTCCAATGATAAAAGGAATAAAAAATCCAGAAATCTTATCTGCAAGTTTCTCTATAGGAGTTTTTGAATATTGAGCCCTTTGCACCATTTCTAATAGTTGATTAATAGCACAATTTTCTGCTGCAGATGTTACTTTTATATAGACAATTTCTTTACAATTCATTGAACCTGAATAAACAGTACTGTGTAGATTCTTTTTAACACCCTTAGCTTCACCAGTTAATAAGCTCTCATCAACTAGCGTATTTCCTTTAATTATAACCCCATCTGCTGGAAAATAAGTATTTGGTAAAACTTCTACAATATCACCAGTTTGTAATAACTCCCTCGGTATTATTCTTTTAAAAGAAATTTTCAAAAATTCTTCAAGGATTTCTAAATTATTTCCATCAATTTTGTTAGTATCAAAATTATCATTTTTAATAAGTATAGAATCCACTGGCAAATAATTTCTTAGTGTTTCAAGAGAAGATGTTGTATAACTTTTTGCCTTGTTTTCAAGATACTTTCCCAAAAATACAAAAAATAGCAACATTTGGGGTGTTTCTAAAAATACGTGTGGACTCTTCTCTTTCGCCATATATATACCTAATCCGAGTACAATTAAACTATAAACAAATGTTGCAAGCGAAGAAATCGTAATAAGCAAAGGCATCGTAAATGAACAACGGAATAAATTGTAAAAAGCAATATAATAATAACGGCTTCCAGATAATATTTGAGCAATTAGGGACAAAATAAATAAAACAAAATTAGAGTAAGAAACTCCTTTAAATATCATATAATTATCCTCATTTGGTACCAACATTTGAACAAACATAATTACCATTGAAGGAAATGCAGTAAAAAAACAAATAAACAAATGTTTTAAAATTGAATTTTGTTCTTTTCTTAATTTTTCTGCCATCAATTCTAAATCATCTACAGGAAGAATTTGAAAATAAGATCCACTAATATTTTCAAGAATTGATTCTACAAAACCTCTTTTTGTAACTTCATTAGCTTTGTATAGAATTAGAAATATTCTGTATTTTTTATCATATTCAAAAGAGCTTACATAAGGGCTAGCTTTTAAATTCCTATTCATAACCTTAGTGTAAGACTCTCTAAGCAATCTTATTCGTATAGATGACATATTTTTATCCTGTAAGCTATAAATACTACAATGAAACCCAAGTTTGGATAAATATTTTATGATTTTATCTGGTTTAATTAATGAAGGATAAAATTGGACTGTTCCAATACCACTTAACAATGAAACTTGAACATTCAAAATTCCAGGTTTACTTTCCAAACATTTTTCAATTTTGTTAACACATGAACTACAACTCATACCGGATATACTAACTTGGACTATCTTAATATCTAATGTTAATGGGGTAGGCTCAGTAGTTAAATCATCTAAAGAAGCATTAGAACCCAATAGTAGAGCAGTCTCATTCAATTCTACGTCATTATATTCTTTTTTAGGCATATCCTCAATAGGTGCGTTGTAGTAATCTATCACCCGTACGCTCAAACCTGTTTTCTTTTCAAATAATTCCACAAATGTATCCAAATCAATAACAGCAACATTAACAATGAATATAGATACGATCTTGTTAGCAAAATCTATTTCTTCCCATAATTTTATTAATTCGAATTTAGCTATAAATTGATTAATCTTTTCAACACAAGTACGGCATTTAAGCTCAGGGACGAAAAGTCGTATATGTAAACTCATAATCTATAATTGAAAGTGCCGGTAACTGATCCGCTCTAATCTTAATTATATATGGTAAGTTCACACAAATTTATGACTATCACATTTATTAAAAAAATTAAAGCATCTTAAGATTATTTTTTTACACCAAATTTATTTGATTTTATTACAAGATATGCGAAATTATTTTTCTAGTAATAAAGGCCTTATAATGAATTAAGTTACATAGAACTACTTATTAATTGTAAGTATTCAAAGAAGCAATAGGATTAAAAATGTTGTTACATAGCGCATGTTAAGATCTATGTAGTGTATATAATAAGATTATTGGAAATTTTTAAAATAATCTGCATATTTTCACTAGGTTGTGAATAAAATGGCATACATGCATTTGAACACAGCTTTAATTTATTAAATAAAGATATTTTTAAAGGAATATTTTTATAATTTATGATGATGTAATTATTTTCATCATTCTAATAATAAATTATCAACATTTCTAAATAACTGGTTAAATTAAATATAAGTTTAAACTGAAATAATAGTTTTTAAGATTTAATATAAAGGTTTACTCTCTGTTAACAAATATAGAAGAACATGATTGTACATAATTTCTTTTTGAATTATAATCTTTTACACGAAAAACTAGTGATATGTTTTCTAGAATCATATAAATTTTTGTTTAATTATGTAAATGTGATCTTTATTATAAAACTTATAAATAATCATTTTTGATATAAAACTGTATAATAAGTTTTAAAAATTGGAAATATTTTTGTTACTTAAAGATTTGAGAATATAGAATTTAGATATTCCAAAAAATATAAAAAAGTTCCATCTTAATTCAAAGAAATATTGACTTTAAATAACAACTTTTGTAGGTTACAGAATGCTAAAGCTTTAATTAATATTAAAATATTGTAAAACTGATACAGTTTAAATGCTTATATTAATTAAAATTACATTTTAAATATTATTTATATATGTTAAAGAAAATATAAAAATATTGTAGTTTTAACAACAAGATTTTTCAATCGAATTTTTTTTCATATTTACCTTTGGAACCATAAAATAAATTGCAAATATTATTATATTAATTTAATTTGTATAAAAGACTTTTTGATAAGAAACTTTATTTTCTTTTGAATTATAGAATGGAATTTAACTTTTATTTGGTTAATGGTATTATTTTGGGTGGGCAAAAAAAATTAAAAGAAATAAATTAATTAACAAAAATTAAATTATAATTTAAAAAAGATAAAAAACTCTCCAAAACATTACTAAATTTGTAGCTTTGATCGCTTCCACAACAACTGAAGAATCTACCTGTTAGTTTTGTCTTGATACAGGGTTTAAACCCCATTTTCGTTTTTTTTACTCCTATTTTCGTTTTTTAAAAATCTATTTTCGTTTTTGTTAATTATATTTATAATGCCCAAGAGATTACATAAAAATAAAATTTCAAACGAAATAAGAAGTTTAATAATAAAGAATTACGAAGAAGGCAAATCTCTTGATATCATAACCTCCTCTTTTGATCTACCCAAAAGTACTATTCGAAGTATTATTAATATTTATAAAACCACTGGACGTATTGAAAAAAATAAACGTGGTAGAATTCAACCACCTAAAATTAATAATGATATTAAATCCTTTATTAGAGATAAAGTTGATGCAAAATGCGATATTACACTTAAGACCCTTAGTCAATTAATATTTGACAATTTTCAACTTCAAGTATCTTTAACAACTATCCAT
>CAKKLC010003507.1:1169-14866 GCA_918559645.1 Ceratonova shasta | reverse complement strand
TTTAAATGATATATATATATATATATATATATATATTGACTTGTTTCTTAAAAAACTTACTATTCTTATTTAAATTTTAAATGATTATTACTATATTTATAGCCATTCGCTTTATATTTGAATATAAAAGGATATTTAATATTACTTTGAAGATATTAAAGTTTATTCATTATTATTTGACTAATGATTATTTTGGCTATACAGGATTTTTCATTTAATTTAAAGAGTTTATCATTTAATATAACGATTTTTGCATTTAATTGAATTATTTATATTTTTATTTATAAACCCTTATTATGCAGAGAAAAAAACAAATGGTCGCAACAATACGGGAGCTGATAATAAGAAACTAAAATAACCGACAAGGCCTGCGTTTGATAAGCTATGATTTCAAAATCAATGAGAATGCTGAAGTATCTGTCATTAGATTTTTTAATAACGCCAAGCTCATTTTACCTATAAATGAATGGGATATGCGAAATTAATTAATCAATGAAGAAGCACAAGCAATTCAAAACAATCCAACACACCGAGACTTTAGTGTTACTCTTCGAACGTTAAGAACAAAAACTCTAGAGCAATTTCAAATATTCACAAGCCTTACTACAATTTCAAGCTCACTTGATGACAAGAATTATTCATTAAAGGAAATAACTCTTATACCATATTCTCGTAATACATCTGGTAATATTTACCTAAGGAAGGCTTACTGCAACGAGTGCATGTTAAAAGATGAAAACAGTTTGATTTTTATTGGTGAGTTTGGAGTCAGTTGCAGTATTAGAATAGGATATGGAAGAAGTTAAGAAGGACAACAGGCACCGAAGTAATTTCAAACCATCCAATCAAAAAATGTTTATGTTTGTACAGCTATTATAAAAAATGGGGTTAAAAATTTTAGAATATGCGATAATTCTTTATACTCATTGCGATTTCCAGAATTCTTAATAGAGTTGGTTACTAGATTGCATAATTCTGGAATTTTTCATGGTGGTATAATAATCCATAATGCCTTTATTAAAAGAAGTAAAGAGATAAGATTATTTATAAAAAAATTGGATTTGATATCATTTTTCTTCTGCCATTTACTGCTCAGCTCACTCCGTTTGGGAAAGTTTTTAGAAAGTAAAAACATAATGTTGCTCAAAAAAATTGGAGAAATATTCAGGAAATATATTCTATAAAAATAACTCTTCAAATTTAATAACTGCTGAAGACTGCCTAGGATTTTTAAAGACGTAAAAATATTTTTTTGAAAGGAATAAGAAGATATGTATTTTAATAAATTACTCGTTTTTATTTTGTACTGTATCTTCAATAGATTATATTTTTGTGATATTTACTGGTTTTTATACAATTTATATGTTCATTTATTTATATAAAAAAATCTTAAAATTAAATGCAAAGATTGTTAAATAAAATGAAAAACTTTGTAATATAAAGTATATTATAGGATATTACTTTTAACACTTTTAAAATTATCTTCTTAATAGAAATTTCTATTAAAAAATCCTTTCATATAGAGTAATCCTAATGCTTATCTGGATGATTTCTTGAATCTTTCACATTATTATTCTTTTTATGATCTATTCTAAAAGAAATTTTTAAGAAACTTTGTTGTATTTATTTATTTAAAAAAAATGCTACCTATTTATGTAAAATTGATTTGTTTTTTATAAAAAAAAATCTAGAAATCAATTAAATTATGATTATATAGTAATTATATATGTTCTGATAAATGTTTGCAATAGTTAAAATAATTTATTTTATTTAAACATCAATTAGAATCAAGAAAATTTTACAACTTTTCATTATATTTCTCATTATAAGATATAAAATATTATTTTTTGATATGCAGTAATTTTAAAATAAACTAGATTTTTGAATTCTAAATGAATATAAAATTAAGACAGAATTATATCTCAATATATTTGATCGACAAGTATAATATTGATTAATTATTTAAAAAATATTTAATGAGGAAAAGAATACTTTTTATTAAGTAAATCAGAATTCTTATGAAATATTACCTTGGTTATTAAAATATGATTTAATAGAGTATAAAACTGTGTCATTATAGTAACTTTAGTATAATAGATGATGAAATAATTACAGATGAGTTCAAATTAAACTAAGAAACATTTATTTATCAATAAGTTTTTTTTTAAATTTTCGGAAATTTAACTTAAAAAAAATGAAATCCTTATTTGATTTATTAATTCTAAATTTAAAAAAATGTCAATAAATTAAGAAAAATTCTTTTTCTTAAAATTTAAAAATTTTTAATTTTGGAAAAAAAGACTAATTATTACTTGATCCTTACTGAAGTTAATTAAAATAAGGTAAAGTATGTCTAAAAGATTAAATATAAAATATTATTATTAAGAATTTTATAAGAAGAATCAAATTAGTAATAAAACAAAATAATTAAATAATAAAACATTTTGGTTTAAAATATTTAAGATGAAAATAATTATGATGGAAGTGTTTAAATTTCAAAAGCATATTAAAATATGAAATAAAGTCAACGCCCGATTTGACGAATCCTTTTTTAATAAAATTCTTCATTTAATAAAAAAAAATTATTATTTCAATTCAAATATAACATCTTCAAAATAATTAACGAACCCTTTTTTTACAAATTTTTCATAAGCATGCCCATGAAAAACAATTATAATAAAACACGAAAATCTTACACCATAAAAGAAAAATGTGAAGTTTTTAGGTTTCATAAAACCATTCACACATATACTTAAGTAGAGTTAAGCAGATAATGGAACATTAATGTAGGAGTTATAAATTCTTTACTGCAAATTTCAGAAAAAATCAACAAGAAATACATGAATAATGACTAGAGGATCAAGTTAATTGCAAAAAATATTAAAAAGTCATATCGAGTGCGTTTTTTCTCCCAAAGGGGGAGGGGGAAACGTAATTAATAATTTTTATTCCGAATTAATTAAAAAACTTATCAAATATTAATTAAAATTTAGTTTCATATTAAAGTTTTTTATTTTTTAATAATAAAACTAGAAATAAATATCAATATGGAAATGTCTATAAAAAAATTATAATTTTATCTAACTAACAAAAGAATTATATATTAATTAAAAAATTTATATTTAATATTAAAATGAAAAATAATTTTAATTTAATTTATAAAATAGCTTATTTTTAAAATTTAATTCATAAGTTATATAAATAGAATTACAATTAAATCATAAATATTTTTTAAGATTAACTATCATTTATATCTAAATAATAAAAAATATTATTTTATAATTAATATTTAATTAAAAAAATATATAATTCACGTCAACTATAAAAAAATTAAATTTTAATTATTAATATTTATTGGAAAGAACTATAATTTATATATTGAATAATAAATCCATTAAAATTTAATTAAATGTAAAAGATAAAAAAAATACAATTTTATATAATTACTTATAAAAATAAATATTTATATATAAATAAAAAAAATTATAATTTAATCAATCCTATTTAATTATAAATAATGTAATTTTTATCTAAATATAGAAATTTTTTTTATTAAAGAAAATTTTTTTTATTGAAAACAACAAATTGTTATCTATTTAATACATTATATTTTTTTATTTTACGAACACGTTTTATACCCTAAAAATCAATGGCTAGAACTAACAATAATAAGAAAGAACGAAAATCTTATAGCAAATAACTTAAGATGACTGGTATACAATATTTTGAACAGAATCCTGGAGTTTCTCAAACTTTTTTAAGTCAAAAAATTTGACATAGCAATTTCTACGATTAATAATCTTTAAAAAAATAAGGAATTCATAAAGAAAACATTTCAATAATTATAAAAAAAATAACAGTGAAAGAAAAAAACTTATTTTATCTAGGTAAACAGAAATTATTGAACCGTTTTTATATGAATGGTTTGTGTCTCAGAGACAGTCAAATAAAACAATCACAAATGAAATTTTAAAAATGGCTGCTATGGATTTTGCTAAAAATTATAAGTTGGTAAATTTTAAATGTTTTAATACGTGGTTGACAGGATTTTAACTAAGATATAAGATAAAAGATAGAATAATATATGGAGAAGAGCAGCTTGTAGATTAAAAATTTGCTTAGTGAAAACTGGGAAGAATATAATAAAAAATTTTTAAATTATAGTCCCAACGACATCTTTAACACAGACAAAACCGACCTATTTTTTAAATGTCTATCCACAAAAACATTAACTCTAACTCTTGAAGATAAAATTTCAGGAAAATTTTCCAAGGATCGAGTAACAATATTATTATCAACAAGCTCTTTAGGTGAAAAGTTGCCACCAGCTATTATTTGAAGAGCTTAAAAACCACTTTGGTTAAATACAATTAATTTAAACAAAAATTCTATAATTTATAAAAATTCAAAAAAAGCCTGATTGACAAGAACTATATTTGAAGAGTGGCTAACGTCATTAAATTAATATTTTTTAACTCAAAAACGCAAAATAGGAATGATTATTGACAATGATCCCTGTCATATATTAAATGGAAAATCTTTTAGTAACTTAGAAATAATTTTAAAGCCGAAAAATACAACTTCCAAAGTTCAACTCCTTGATCAAGGAATAATACATTCTTTTAAAACCATTTATAAAAAATGTTTCCTTCAAAAATAGTTTTTCCGAATGAAAATGTTGATATGTAATTAATTTTACAACAATTTACTTTATCTGATAGTATCCCGCTTATAATTAGATATTGGGATGAAGTAAGTACAGCTACAATAATAAATTAGTTTAATAAAGCTGAAAACAACTTTAAAAACTTGCTTGAAACATAAACTCAAACAAATACAAATCTAAATATTAATGAATCTTTATCAAAAAAAGAAAATGATGAAAAAAGTGACTCTACTGAAAATAGGGCTTTTATTTGTGAGAATGAAGAATATGTAGAGATGCCGAAATTTGAGAATGAAAATGAAGTTAAAGTTGAATCTATGGAGGAGCTTGAGAGTAAAGAAGAATTTTTAATTGGCAAGAAAGAAGTTTTTTTATATTTAAATATGCTTGAAAATTATTTTTGTGTCAATGATAGGGAGTTTTTGCCGTTATTCTACAAGTTATACTGATATTTAAAGTTCAGACAAAAGCATAAAAAGAAATGATAGAATAACAGATTATCTAGTTCAGAAAAACAAAGAAAACTGAATCTTTTTCGTTCTTTTTTTTAAAGAAAGAAAATTTTTTGTATTTTTTGCTTTTCGTTATTAAAAAAAATAACTGTTATATTAGAATTATAATTTAATAATTAAAAATAGATTATATAAATGATAATTTAAAAATAATTAATAAAAAATAACTATTTAATATTTAAGTAAAAAAATCCTAATTTATATTTAAATAACAAAATAATTTTCTTAAATATTTAATAAACTAATTAATAAATATTAAATAATAATATTTTTTTATACTCCTAAATTTATTTTTACCTTTTTTTTTATACGAAAAGTTTTTTTTGTTGATGTCCTAAATTCATATTTTTATGTTAAAATCACAAATTTTTAAAATTTAACGAATTTTTTTTTACGAAAATTTTTTCACCCAAATGGTTAGAAAAAAAAACAACAAAGAACAAAAAAAAAACCATATTTTAACTAAAAAATATGTAATGGTTCAATTTAAGAAAAAAATTACACCTACACTCAATCAGAATTGGCAAAAAAATTTGGTTGGTCAATAGGGTATGTAAATTCAAATTTAAAAAAACAAAGGACAAATCACAGCAAATCATAATGATATGCTAAACAATGGTTGTGTTAATCGAAAATGTATCGATTTAAGAAAAACAACACTTTTAGTAGAGGATTTGTAAAATTAGTTTATTGATTTGCGAAATAAAAATAAATATATCACAAATGATGGACTATAATTGGCAGCCTTAAATCTTGCACAAAAATATAGTTTACCCTCATTTAAATCCTTAAGTACATGGTTAATCTTATTCAAATAAAGATACAAAATAAAATCTAAAGTCATTTGAAGAGAAGAAACATTGTTTGATGAGACTGTTATTGGAGCAAATTGCCAAGATTTTTTCAATACAATTTCATCATAGAAGTGGGAACATATTTTTGATACAGATGAAACCACGTTATTCCTCAAATTTCCTGCAAAAAATACACTTGCTTATCAACTGAGGTTAAAGTTTGGAGAAAATTTTTGAAAGTAAGAATTACAATATTGTTTACTGCAAATCAAAGTGGAGAACAATTCTACCCAGTAATTATAGTTAAGGCTCAAAATCAAAGATGGGTATAGCTTTTAGATAGATTTTTAGAGTCTATACTTTTTAAATCTTCAAAAAATGCTTGGATAATAAAGCAAATATTTAAAGATGTTCTTATTAATTATAATTAGTATTTTAAATCCCAAAAACAGACATGTTTTATTCATAATAGATAACTGCCCTTGTCATTTAATTGAAGATAACTTTTACAACATAAAAATTAGATTTTTAATTAAAAACAAACCTCTTGATCAAGCAGTTATAAGAACGTTTAATTCTAAATATAAAATGGTTTTCATGCAGAAAGCTACATTTAGTGATGAATCTATAAGTTTGCAAGATTTTAGTAACAAATTTAAAATTTCTGATGCAATACTATTAATAATCAGGGGCAGGTAGGAAGTAACAGTTAAAACATTACAAAATTTTTTAAATAAATCATGGGCTAACCTTGTTGTGGAGCAAAAAAATCGTTTTGCATTAAAGAGAAAAAAAATAAAAGAATGATAAAGAAGAATTAATTGAAACGGCAATCGAATATGGCAACAAAGAAAATGAATATTTTCATAATTTTGCTATATGCAAAAATGACCCGGTTAACATTTTAAATGAGAATTATATTAAGAATAATCAAATTTTGTTAATGAAAGGAGGTTTATCGGAGAAAGAAAATGAAGAAGGAGTTATAGTTGGATATAATTATGCCATATTTAAATTTTAAGAAAATAAAAAATAGTTGATTTTAATAAACTCAAAAGGATTTGAGCTTGTATGTAAATTAGAAGAAATATTGATGTAACAAAAGTAGCAGAGCAAAAAAACTAGCAAAATTAATCAATTTGTAATAAAACGTTGATTTGTATTTTTTATAGTTTAAATTTTTTTTAAATAAGATTTAGTAAATTTGAATTTTTAAACCTTTAAGAGGAACTTGTGACATGTTCTTATACATAAATTTTATTTTTTTTTGTGGGCTCATTATGTTATATTTAACAAGTATTTTTGTTTTTAAAAAGTTTTATAAGCCTCAGTAATTATAAAACCCGACATCATCCAATAATTATATATAAATAAGATATCATTTGGATTTTTATATGCCTAAACCATTTTTTCCTAATAATTTACTATTACTTGTTACGGATAAAATTCTAACAAAATAATTTTTTGATTTTCTTTACACGTATATAAAAATTAAAAAAAAATTCGTATTTTTTTTACGAATACACAAAAATTCGTGTTTTTTCTTTTCGTAAAAAATATTTGACTTTATTTTCATGGAATAATTACAATTTGTATATAAATAATAGATTTATAATTTAATAATTAATATGTATAGTTACAGAAGATAATTTATATGTAATAGAAAAAAAAATTTACAATTTAATTAGTAATATTTAATTAATATAATAAAAATTTATATATAAATAATATATCCACTAAATTTTAATAATAATACTTTCTATAAGATATTACAATTTGTATCTGAAAGCAAAAATAAATTAATATTCAATATTTCATTTTTCATTTTTCATTTTAAAAATTATTTTTTATTTTAAATTATAATAATATAATAATATAATGATCTAATTATTAATATATAATTGTAATTTATAAGGAAAATAAAAAAAATTATAATTAAATATTTATTACATTAAATAAATAATAATTTGTATTTCAATCCAAATCTAAATAGAATTTATTATTTAATTAAAAAATCTATAATTTCTTTGCAAATTATTAAAATATCTATAATTTAATATTAATTATAGCTAATATTTAAATAATAAAAGGGGCTTATAATTTATGATTAATATTAAATAGAAATAATTATAATTTTTTACAAATAATAAAATTATTATTATTTGCATAGAAAAAAAGATTATTTAAATAAAAAAAACTAAATTTAATAAAATATTTTATTACAAAAATTATAATTTCTAAATAAATAATAATTTAATCATTAATATTTTATTATCATAATTATGATTTTACAAAAATATAAAAAATAAATAATTTATTACAAAAATTTAATTTAATAATTAATTATAACATTAATATTTTATCTTTAAATAAATAAATAATAATTTCATCATTAAATTTAATAAAAATATTTATAAATTGCATATAAATAATAAAAGAATACAAATTATACCGTAAGATTTAATTAATATCAATACAATTCATATTAATAATAAATATAATACACCAACATTTAAAAATTATATTTAACTTCAAAATTTATAAATAATATGTGAATAATTTATTCAATAAAATTAATTAATATACAGTCAAAGTTCAATTTAACGAACGCCACTTTTTGAGAAAAACACATTTTTGTTAAAAAAAAATAACGATTAGTTTTCGTTTTTTTTTTGAAATGTTTTTTCTTTTGATATAAAAAGAGCAGCCAAATAAATGATTGGTTATAAAAAAAAATCGTAAACTTTATTAAAAAAATCAATCAGTAATTTACAAATCATGAGTTATATTATAACAAAAAAATTGTTTTTTTTATCTTGTAAAGATAAAATTAAGCATTATTTATTGTTAAAACATTTATTTTGGTTAGGCTTTATTCAAAATGTCGGTAATGAGAAAGCTTTTCTTCTTCTTTTTTATAAGAATTTCTTCTTTTACTTTTCACAATGATACAAAATCCACACACTCAATTTCAATCATATATTGCTCAATTTCGGCTAGATTAGCTACGATTTTACTATAACTGACTGCATATATGTTTTCGTGCTCATCATCTGATAGTACCTCATTATAAGCAGCACTGTCATAAATTTCCTGTATCAAATCGAAATCAACTGAAATGTTTGTTATAAAATCAATATCACTTACATTATCATAATTTTCTGGGTATTCCAAATAAATAAACAAATTATTATCGCCAACTAAATCATGCTCTTTCCAATTTTCCAATGCTATATTAAAATAATTTGTGATTGTTCTTTTGTTACTGAATATTAAGCCTCAACAATAATTGGAGTAATGTTGACTAGTTTTATTGTTTTAATTAAAGAAGCATAAGATTGATCATTTTTCTTTTTATTTGAAATATTACGCATGACAATTTTGCGTTAATTAGATTTAAATGAGCAAATAATATATTGGTCTAAAGGCTGTATCCTTTGCGTTGTTGATGGGGCAAGAAGTGGAATTTTATATTTTTAAAAATCATATCTTTGCCATGTACATTTGCATTATCGAGAATCAAAAGAATTTTTCTGTTTTCTTTAAGCATTTTTTCGTTTGTGTTAATAAACTAACCAAAAAAAATTTGCACTGATATTCCAGGCTTTCTTGTTGTTATTTATAAACAAAATTTAATGGTTTGAAATTAAAGTTTTTAAATTCATGTGGTTTTTGTGACTTCCAGATAATAATAGGCGAAATTTTGTCACCATTCTTGCTTATGCAAAACATTATTGTTAAGCACTCCTTGGTAAATTTGAATGAAGTAATATCATATTGCAAGATTATCAAAGTTTTTTCTGAAGGACATTTAAAAAATAACGAAGTTTCTTTGCAATTGAAAATGTTCTCTGATGTATATTTTTTGCATACTTCTTCAAAATCTGGCCCTATTTTTTAAAGATCATCTTGATTAACCAGCCCTTCTTCGTCAGAAATGGTTTTTGCGGTATGTTAAACGCCTTTTTAAAATTTTTTAGCTAACTATTAGATCCTTTACAATTACTAATCTTAAAACGCTCTGGTTTCAACATTATTTTCTCTTTTAGAATATCATCTGTCATTACGTGATTTTCTACACGTTTATTGTAAGACCATTCAAACAAAACAGGATAAATTTTTTAATTATTTTCTTTTAAACTTGTAAAATTTGGTTTTGTTGTGACCGTTTCTGGAGCTAGTCTGATTTTGTGCTTGGTTTTTAAAATTTGATTTATTGTTCCAACTAAAACCCAACATTTTTCCTTTAATTCATGTTGCGAAATTGTTGCAATTTTCTGCTAGTACTCAAGAATTTGAAGTTTTTCTGCCAAATTTTAGGTTTTTCGTTTCAAATTTTGGTTGTTTTTTCTCTAAATCATTTTCGTTGGGGTTCCTTAAAAAATAATTTATTTAATTTGTAATAGTCAATTCTATTACTAATAAGAAAAAAAATTCGTTCTTAAAAAATGCATATTCATAAAAAAAGACTTTGACTTTATATCAAATGAGGGTTACGGTATACTTAGGGGTATAAATAATAAATAAAAAATATCTAAATTAATAAATAAATACAAGTTAAGATAATCAAATTTTAAATTAATTACAATAAAATTGAAAAATTAAAATGCATGTATTAATGTGGCAGACTGCTTATAACCAATTTATTCAATCCGAATCGAATCTGTATAAATTAAATTATGCCTGTAAACGTTTAGTGCTGTTTCTTTAACTTTAAACCTTTCAAACATAAACTTTTTGAGATAAATGTCAATGTTTTCTAAATTTGCAGAGTCAGGAATTTAGCTTTTGATCGTTCTCCATAATCTTTCAATAGTATTAGTATGTATTTTCGGATTATGTGAGTCTACAAAGCCTTCGGTGCGATTAACAAAAAAATGTAAATATTCCAATGAACTTAGATTGACGTATCCTCTCCATCCATCTGTTATAACTTTAGTGTCGATTTGTACATTTCTTAACATAACTTCATTGATCACATTCCTATTTCTCCTACGTGTAACGAAAAAAGCACTCTTTTGTTTCTCAACATAATACACCCATGGCCCATATTGACTGCTTTTAAGAAATCCGGCACTGCATATATTTACGCTTGTAAATTTTGGATTCATCTACTTCTACAGTATATCTGAGGCCTCCTATTTTTTGAAACTTAAAATTGCTGTAAGATTTGCATATCTTGCTCCTAAATTTCTTGAAATAATTTATTGCAGTTTTCTTTAAAATTCTTAGAATTTCATTTACTTCAAGAAGCGTTTTTTCTTTGGCAAAACAGGCAAAAAAACGCAAAACTTTTGAGATTGGCATGTGTGTCCCATAAAAGACCGTTTCAGTAAACAAATCTTTTCTAAACTTACATCCTTTAGAACAACACCTATACTCACCTTTAGTGTAATGTCTTATTTTTGAGTTTTCTAAAAAAGTTGATCCTCCATACAAATCCCAAGAAGGAGGTGTTGTATTTATTAGACTAAGTTCTACTGGCAGATTATAACTTTGTTCTGGCGTATCAGTCTTTTCTATAACTTCAAACACTGTTTACATTTCCTAAAATGGCGGTGAGTTTTTTTTTTAAATTATATATTATATAATATAAATTTTAATTTTTCAATTATTTTCTAATTTATTAAAATCAGGTTATCTAAAATTTTAATTATTTACTTATTAATTTATTTATTTATTTTTAATTATTATTTTTACCCCCCAGAAGTATACCTGTACCCAAATGATATTATAATTTAATATTTAATTATAAAATTATAAATATATATATATATTAAAATAAAAAAAACTTATTATAATTTAATAATTAATATTTATATTAATTATAAATTATACGGGACCAATAAAAAAACAATTAAATATCTAATTAAAAAAACTAATTTATATTTCATTTAAAACCAGAATACATTTTATTATTTAATTACCAAATTAATTATACTTATATTTTAATGTTTATTTATAATTTTTATATAAATAATAAAATAACTTCAATATAATATTTTATCAGAAAAATTAAATTTTATATTTAAATAATTAGAGCTAGGGATAATTAATCAATATTATATTAATATCATTATAATTTATATATAATTAATAAAGAAACTTCAAAATAAAATTTAATTCTAAAAAATTAATTTTATATTTAACCAATGATGAAATTATATTATAATATTTAATTATTAATTATTAAAACTATGATTAATGAGGGAATATTAATTAAACTAAAATTTAATGATTTTATTTTAATAATAAAATAAATATAATTTAATTATTAATCATTAAATTCTATTTTTATATGAATTATAAAACAAGAAATCCGATAATTAATATTTAATTATAAAAAACAATTTTTATTAAAAATAAATAGAATCAAAATTTATTCATAAATATTTTATACCATTGATTATAATTTATATTCAAATTATCAAAAAAAAATTTATTAATTTATACTTAATTAGGTATAGGTAAAGAAAAGGGGTACTGATTTAAATAAAATATTAAATTAAAAAAAAAATAAATATTAAATTAAATTAAATAAATTAAAATATTAAATTAAAAATAAATATTAAATTAAATTAAATTAAATAAATTAAAATATTAAATTAAAAAAATAAACATTAAATTTATTAAATAAATAAATAAATATTAAATTAAATTAAATGTTAATCTGATAAATATAATTAAATTATAAGGCTATTTTCATTTTTTATGAACTTGTTTGAAATTTATGCAATAATAAAAGATAAACTAACGGTAATAAACTGGTTTCAAGATAAGAAGTATGTTGAAACAATTTTTTTTTGTGATAAATAAGGCAAACGTATGATTTTTAAAAATGGTTGCTCATCTATACATAAGTTTTCATGGTTATGCCGACAGCAAAGCATAGAAAACAGACATATCAGTAAAAAGGGTGTTACAGTTTCTTCTTTCTTTGAAAACTGTAAGATTTCTCTAACGACAATTTTAGTTATGGTTTATCTTTGGTCAAATGAAATTCCAGTATGTAAATCAGTTATATTAACAAATCTTTCTAAACCAACAGTTATTCAATGGTATCAATATTTCCCAGATGTTTGTAGTCATCACTTAACTTTACATCCCGTAATGCTAGGCGGTACTAACTCTATAGTACAGATAGACGAATCAAAATTTGTCAAACTTAAGCATAACCGAGGACAACCTAGAGGAAATGCTTTGAATGCCCACTGGGTGTTTGGAGTTTTGACTTGTAAACGAAAATAGTTCATATTGAACTTGTGACAAACCGAATAGAAGCTACTCTGTTTCCAATTTTAAGAAGAATTGTTCTTTCAAATACGGAGATTTGGTCAGACGAATTCTCAGTCTACACAGGTGGACCAAACTACAATAGTTCTTTACCTTCTCCTCTTTCTCTAGTCGGACCGTATTTTCATAAAACAGTGAATCACCCACTAAAATTTAAAAACCCTTTAAATAATGTTCATACTAACCACGTGGAAGGAGCGTGGAGTTTGATCAACAAAAATTTTAAATGATGCATGGAACAAATGTTGCCTTCATACCTAGCTATTTAGATGAGTGGATGTGGCGAAACCGACTTCCCAGTGAATTTTCTGCGATGGAATTTATTTTACAAAATATTGCGGAGTGGTATAATATATGAATAATTAAAATAAGACATTGTATCAATTTTTTGTTTAAAAGCAATAGAATTTATGATATTATTACTTATTATTA
>CAKKLC010003506.1:7029-20727 GCA_918559645.1 Ceratonova shasta | reverse complement strand
TTTTCAAGAAGTTTATCTTGAGTTACGCAATCGGATCTTCGAACTATTTCTTTTCATTTTCCAAAAATTTGTTATAATTGGTATAAGTGACGGGGTATATGGCGGGAGGAATAGAATCTTATTTCCATAAGACACAATTTTTTCAATAACATCAGAAACTTTATAAAAGGTGACTTTGTCCATAACGAAAACACATTTTCACAAACCACAAGTCTAATTTTTTGGAATGCTCCTTTAAGAAAAATTAATTCGATTGAATTTAGTGATGTTTATATTAATTTTTTATACATTAATTCATAACGAGTCATTATATTACAAACCAAAAATTATTTTGTTTTAATATTTGGAACGCTCATTATTGGCGTAATTCCAAATTTAGATCGCCTTGATACATTGAATCCGACTTCATCTAAAAAGGATATATTTTGTGGGCGGTGTGCTTGCTCGACATCAATAAATTTTCGAGCCTAATTAAAGCTTTTTTAAATGGTGTGGGATCATTTCTCTGTTTTGGTATAAGTTTAAGTTTTTTAACTTATAATGTAACCTCTTAAGACTATTAAAAATCGACGTAGTGCTTAAATTGATATAAAATTTTTAAATAACATTTTATGCCATAGCCCGTAGTGAAAGTGTACAGTTTTAATCAACTTTATGCTTCATAAATGATGAAATTTTATTTGTTTTTTACAATTTCTTCTCCCGCTCATTTTATTCTTAACAATTCGCCCTTCATTTTTAAATTTTTTTTAAATAGTATAAATATTTTTTGCTGGTAGTGATTTATACTTTGCTATTTAGCTCACCATAGTACCGTTTAAATGTGCATTAATAATTTTTTCCCTTGTATCGTCTGTTATTTTGTTGTATTGTATTGCAGTTATCTTTGATTTATTTTAGTTAGTATTTAAGTTTTTGTAATTCTTGTTTTTGTTGTAATGTCGCTAATATAGTTGTTGTCCTTTTCCGCGGTCATTGTGCGTGTTTAAAAAAATATGATAAACACGAATTAAATTTAAATATTACGAACTTGAAATTAAAAAACTGTTTTATAAATTTTTTTGAACTTATTTTCTCAAATTTTAGCATGAAAATGTAGATTTCTATAGTTGAATTCTTATTTACAAATATATTTTTGAAACAAGTCATGTTTCAATAGATTATTTAAATTAATTCTAGATTAAATGTTACATATTAATTACTTTTATACATAAAAATGATGTACAGAAAGCGATTCAAAATGAACTTTTAAAAATATTTGTAACCTTTTTCACCTTCAATTTTTTCCAAATAAATTAATTGACAGATCCATAAATTTTTTTTCTATAATTGAAAATGCCGTATCTGTAGTAATATAAGATTTTTATAATCAACCTGTTGGATTTATTCAAAATTAAAATAAACATTTTTGACATCCTTCAATGCTTGTATCTTAATGCTTTTCAGATTAAAACAAGTTCTTCTATAAAATTCATTTGATTTTTGACAGGTTTGATAAAAATAATAAGCGGCTTGACGCAAAGTCGCCCATGAGCTATTTTGCATTTTTTTGTCCCAGAAAATGTTGGCGTGAACTCGTCACAAATTTTGACATTACCTGGTCAGAAATTAATCCCCTATGGAAATTGAATATATTCAAAGCCAAAGTTATGAAAATTGATTATTTGTGAAGGACATATCTACACAAAATATAGTGATAGGACAACCAAAATTCGATAGATATGCCAACTTTGCTGGTGTAAAGGTGCAATTTTTGTTGATCTCGAAGACAACATTTTAAATTTATCATATTACACTCAAACGACTGATAAGGCTAAAATACAAACATTAAAAATCAAAAACAATATAAAAAAAATAGTTACAAATACAAAAGAAAGAACAAGTGACATTCTTATAAGAGAAATTTCATACAGGCAGAATATGTCTTTTTAAACTGCCTAAATATTAAACCATGTAAGACTCTGTCAACATAACGAGAAATAAACAAAATAACTTTGTGCCAAATTATGTCGAAGACATCTCAATAAAATTTAGAAAAGATTATAGAGGTGAAATATTTTTCCTTTATGACAGTGGCATGTATGATGAATCCAGAATAATTATTTTTGCAAAAAAATACAAAAGGAAATTTTATATGTAAATCAAATACTTGGTTAATAGATGATACGTTTAAAACCGTACCACTTGAATTTTATCAAATATTAACAGTACATGTCACCTTTTTAGGTTTCTCGTATCCATTAATCTATATTTTTTACAAAAATAAAACAGAAATAATCTATACAAACGCCTTTGATAAAATAATCGATTTGTTTAATCCCAATCCTAAGTAAATAATTATGGATTTTGAAAAAGCGTTTATAAATGGCACATAGAAAGTTTTTTTAAAGGCAGACATTTTGGATTGCTTATTTCATTTTAGTCAATCCATTTTAAGATGGATACAGACCAATAAATTAATTGCAGAATATAAAACTTCCAAGAATTTTAAAATAAGTATTAAGTTGTTTTTAAACCTTGGATTTGTTCCAATCCAGCATTTAAAATGTTATTACAAAGCTATTTTACATTGGATTATTTAAAACGAGTTGCAAAAAAATAAATCCTTATTTCTTATTTGGAATACACCTATTTTGACGTTTATGAAAATAGCAATATTGTGCAAAAGTGTATTTTTTCACCATTAAGTTGGAATGATTATGAGCGTATATTAAAAAAATACCTAGGACTACAAATTTAGTCGAAGTTTGGCATAGACAATTTTATTCAAAAAATGAAATTTTACACCCAAATATTGCGCGACTTATTAATAAAATGAAAGAGCAAGAAGAAGTGAACATATTTATGATTGTACGAGCATATAACGGAGATTTTCAATTTTTACATAAAGACTAAAAAGGAAGAAAGGCTTCGAATCTTTCTTAATGACATATCTTAATTTACTGAAATAGAGTACTTTTGATTAATTATGAATATATATGGATGGAGACTAGATGATGAATTTTTTTTAAAATAGTTTAGTGTTTTCTTTTTAAAGTTTAATCTTTAAAACTTAATAATTATTTATTCATTACTCATTTTTTTAATGATTTAAAATTTTTTTAATTTGTGACGAGTATATGTCAAATTTTGCTGGGGCGTAAAAACGGAAACTCGCCCATAGGCGAATTTCCCCCTAACTCTCTTCAAGCTTATCAGATTTAAAAATACATTTTTTAAAATTCACTTGATTTTTGACAGGGTTTATAAAAATAACAAGCTGTACAATATCTATTACCCTAAAGTTTCATGTAAAACGTTCAACCTCTTCAATCTTTAGAGAGCTTTTTTCATTAAACAACGCAAAGTATTGTTTTTTATATACCCCGTTTATGGACATAACAGACAAGAAAAAACGAAGAAATTTATACTCTGCTTCAAGGAAGATAATTGTAATTGAATGTGCAAAGATAAGCAGGAATCGGGATGCGGAAACAAGATTTGGTGTCTCTGAAAGCAGTGTGCAAGAGTGGAGAAAACACGAGATGGTGATAAAACCAATTAGGTGTCCCAAAAGAGCTAGAAGAGGCGGAAAAACGATCTGGTAAAAGCTTGAATATGATTTGAAAATATGGATAAAGGATTTGAGGAGCCAGAGTAGACTATTTTCTACAACTTCAATAAAACTCAAGGCACGTTCTATGGCAATACAATTGGAAATTTTTTTAATTTTAGAGCTAGTAATAGATAATGTAATTGCTTTATGCATAGAAATAACTTTTCTATTCGCGCGGTAACATTAGTGGGTCAAAAGCTTCCTAAAAATTGGGAAGAAAAGATGGCAGTATTCAAAGAATTTGTTTTAAAAGTTAGTGTTGGTGTGCAGCACTCACAAATAGGTTATAGAGACGAGGTACCCATTAGCATCGATTTGCCTAGCAATTTTACAGTCGAAAGCAAGGGAACAGAAAATGTGAAAATTGTTACTTGTGGTGCTGAAAAATGTAACCTCACTGTTGTATTGGCGATAACAAGCGACGGGAAAAAACTGCCTTCAATGGTGATTTTTAAACGGAAGACTATTCCAAAGGAAAAATTTCCGGCTGGCATAGTTATCAGGGCCAATGAAGCGGGTTGAATGGACCAAGTAATGCTGCGGGAACGGTTAACTATTATTTATGGAAACAGGCCGGAATCATTTTTGAAGACGAGATTGCTTTTGGTTTATGACTAAGTGACATCGCATATTACAGAAGCTTCTAAAAAAACTGGTGGCCGATATTCCACCATATCTGTCATTCTTGCTGGACTTACATCTAAACTACAGCCTCTGGAGATATCAGTAAACAAGAGTTTAAAATCCAAGGTACGCAACGAATGGGAATCTTGGATGATTGAAGTTTACCATACATTTACAAAGGGGGTAAGATGAAACGCGCATCATATTCTCTTGTTTGCGAACGGATCGTGAAAGCATAGAACTAGGTCACAGCTAAATGTATTTGAATGGATTTAAAGCTGCAAGTATTATTACTGTCATCCAAAGTGCAGATTTTACTATTCATTTGGAATCTAATAGGGAAAAAGAAAGATCGAATCTACCAAAAGAATATTTTTATATACTGAATTAGTTGGTTTATAAGTATGAAAGTGAAGATTATTAAATAATATCCGCTTGTAACGCGCATAATTTATTTTTATAAAATTGTAGATTTAGTTTTCGTATAACGTACACGTTATGCACGGAACTTTAGGGTATATATTTTGTGTCATGCAGATGTAGTAAAAAAAATTAAATATTTTTAAATTTTTTATAGGAATCGCATAAATTCCATCTAAATAATCATTTATCCTTTTTGTCACAATGTGATGTGCCAGGCTATTTAGAGTATAAAAAATGATATATTCTGTATTAATTCTCAAAAACTCTTGTAGTTACACATTCCTTTATATAATTTTTTTCTATAAATTATTTACTTCTTTGATAATTAATATAAGATATTTAACACATTGGTAATTATAATAATGTTTAATTATAATGTATGACTGACATTTAGTAATTTTAGCTTAACTTTATTTTAGTATATAAAAACTGCTTTCAAAGGTTACTGTTGGTTTCACAGTGACTTTGAAAAACTAGAAAAACAAAAGAAATAAAATAAAATTAATTGATATTTTATTTTAAAGCCAAAATACAATATTATTTCGTATACTTGTCTCTTTAATGCACTCCCGTATGATTTATGTTAAATATTCAAAATTTTGATAAAAACTTTTCGATTTTTTAAAAATCAAATTTTTACTTTTAGACCAGATCCAATTTATATTCTTAGTATAAACATCCGAAACTTTAAGATTGACAAAATTCAGAGAGTGTTGACAGTTGTATGAATCTAATAATCTGAACCATTGTTTTAGAATTACGATTAGCAACAGGTACAATAAAAACCTTTTTACTATTTATCTATAAAATGCTGACAAAAAATTGTCTATTAATTAGGCTTTGCTGTTGTATTTCCTTTTATAAACTTACTTTCGCCTATTGCAACGATTTTTCTGATTCCATAAGTGTTAAAACTAGCTGAGTTTCACTATTTTCAGCGATGTAATCACAATTTAACTTACTTGATAAATCTGATTTTAGTCGTTCTATGACAACTAAGCTCATGTTGAATATCTTAAAATGAATCAACTTTCAGATATTTGTAAATAATATTTAATATCAATCTAAAATTTTTACATGTGTCAAAAAAAAACTAGATTTTCTAAGACAAATAGAGATCCGAAAAGGTTTCTTACAATTCCAAATAATGATCATTATTAATACAATTGTTTTTTTTAGTGCATTACAAATATCATATTTCTATGAATTTATAATTACATCACACTGAGCTAAAAATACGACATGGAGCACTTTTGTAGCAAACAACGAAATTATATACTTTTCAGTAAATTCTAATGCCATTATCTCATCAAAAGAATACAAAATTTGTTAGGCTATTATCTGTTTTTTTGAATTTCTGCCCATATTTAGGAGCTCAAAATTTTTCAAAGCCGCCATGTAAATTCAATGCCGCTGTGAAACCGATATAAACCCTTTCAAGATATCATGTTTTATAAATAATGTCTTTTTATATTTTATAATTTCAAAATAGAAACAAATTCAACTCCATCATTGTTTTTTTTCATTTAATCAAAAAGTAAAAATGTATCCTGTAATATCTGTTTTATCTTCAATTTTTCATTTCTTCTTCCAGACAATATGATTACTGATCTTAAATAAGTACACATTTGCACTATTTTACTTCAATTAAAAAAACATAAATATCATACAAAAGTTACAACTATTTAGATCATAAACTGCTCTAAATATAACCAAATATAGTAAACAATATGTATAAATATAGAATATAAAATTCAAAAGAAATTAGCTACATCTCTATCTTTCGTAAGAAGTGGCACTATGAAATTCATCATAAAAGTCATTAAAAATAGCACACGTGAAATGTTCACGTGATTTATTTTTCCTTATTTTATTTTTAAATAACAAAATACAAGATATTATAGTAGATAGTTGATAACTTTAATAAAGCCATGGAAAATTTTAAACTGAACCACGTTTCGGACATGGCTGGTTTATACAAATATTTTTAAAAATTGTTAAATTTATTAGATTTTTAATTGATTTTTGTTAAAATACTAAATAGAACGATAATATTATAAACTTCAACAAAATCAACATTTTTTTTATCTAATTATAATTTAAATAGAAAGGTGGAAGCATTATAAAATTTCTTTTATTAGAATATTATCTGTAATCCCCTCATTTTTATAAAAATGATGAAATCTGAATAAATTTTTATTATTTACATCGATTGTAAACCAAGAAATCTTAATTTGTAAAATTGGCATCCGTGCAAAAATATTTTATCAATTCAAAGCCATAAATAATAATGCATTTAATATATATATATATATACACAATTTTCAAATCAGTTAAAAAAAGAGCGGTATGGCGCTCTTCTTAACTAATCAACATTTAATAGGAAATTTAACATAAGGAATAATTTTTGTTACTAAATTCTTGTTGCATGGATAAAATTTGCAAGTTTTGAAAATTTTTAATTGTACACCTTTAAATGGTAAGATATTATAATAAAAAAAATTGAACCAGAAAGATTGTACAAAGACCAGGAAATCTTAGATTTAAGATTTACCGAGAGGCTATTAGAGTCATTTATTCAAACAAAAAAGTCAAAATGGCATCCGTGGAATGTAATGTTATCAATTCAAAGCCATAAATAATAATTCATTTAATATATATACACAATTTTCAAATCAGTTAAAAAAAGAGCGGTATGGCGCTCTTCTTAACTAATCAACATTTAATAGGAAATTTAACATAAGGAATAATTTTTGTTACTAAATTCTTGTTGCATGGATAAAATTTGCAAGTTTTGAAAATTTTTAATTGTACACCTTTAAATGGTAAGATATTATAATAAAAAAAATTGAACCAGAAAGATTGTAGACAGACCAGGAAATCTTAGATTTAAGATTTACCGAGAGGCTATTAGAATCATGTATTCAAAAAAAAAAAGTCAAAAAATGTTTCCTTAGCACAATTGGGAGTTATTTGAAATTAGGTGATATGTGCAAAATGAAATACCAACGCTTTGATGTTTTAAAAAAAGCAAAGTAGAAACTGTGATGGCTATGTTTGGAGATTTGGAGAGCCATTTAATTCTACAAGTTTTTTGAAGGTATGAAGTTGGATATGAAAACTGTGTTTTCAATTTTTTATAAATATATTAAAGGCCTACCGGATGATGAAATTGCATATGAATTGCAGATTTCTAGAAAACTGTCGAACTTTATGCAGAAACTGTCAGGGATTAGATTGTAAAACATTTAAAATCAACCAGTGAGAGAATAGGCGGGGTTGCTGCTAATTGATCCCCAAAATTTGTAGATATTGATGAAAGTTTTTTCTTTAAGTCTAAAAATAATATTGGCAGATTTTTCACCGGACAATGGTATATAGATGGTAGAGAAAGAGATTCGAAACACTCTTTTATAGCTCGTCTAGATAAAGGTAACAGGAAAACAATTTTTAAGGGTCATTTCTGGAAATGTTTTTCATTGAACATACATTATTACTCATGATTGGAGAGCAATTAATTGTGCTTTAAGACAATTAGATGGTTATAACATAGTATGGTCAACCATTCTATCAATTCTTTACACCCTGAGGATCATAATTTAAATACTCAGCATATTGAAAAGCTTCTGGTCTGCATTTAATATCCTTATTAGAAGTAGACATGGTATTAATCAGGAGTTACATTTAATTTACCTCCAGCAGTTCATGAAGAGTTTAAAATTTATAAAAACAAAAGATTTAATTACCTCCTCCTGCTTATTCAGAATAAAAAAATTAATTTTTTATTTTCTACCCTTTTGAAATTTTTTATCTTTCAAAAGGTGAAACTTTTTCCCATGCACTAAATTTTTAATTTAATTAAAATGTAGTTCTTGGCGGTTTTTTTAAACTGTGACAGATTTTTGCGCTTTTTTAACTGATTAAAATTTACTAAGAAATTGAACTATAAGAATAATTTGTTTTACTTAACTCTTAATTTAATTAAAATGTAGTTCTTGGCAGTTTTTTTAAACTGTGACAGATTTTTGCGCTTTTTTAACTGATTAAAATTTACTAAGAAATTGAACTATAAGAATAATTTGTTTTACTAAACTCTTAATTTAATTAAAATGTAGTTCTTGGCAGTTTTTTTTCAAACTGTGACAGATTTTTGCGCTTTTTTTTAACTCAACCCAATTTTTAAAAAATGTTACTTTTTTAAAACAAATCATATCTCTGATATCATTATTATCTAAAAGTTAACATTTTGATAAACGAAATATTAAAATCAGGTTCGGGAGTTTAGGAATTTTTTATCTACGAAATGGGTTTGAGTGTAATGTTGAATAAAGTGGAATTGTACAACAAAATGTTATTAAAAGTTGATAAATCTATTTTGAACATTAACGAAATGTTGAAATTGGAATTACTTATAAAGAACAGTAATAATCTATTGACGATGAAAACTAAGCTTGCTAAAAATCGTTGTGTTACAGAAGATTCTGAAAAACTTTTTGTTATGGATTTTGAACGTTTGGAACCTTATTTTATTACGTTTCTTGAAAAATATGAACACAGAATGGATTATGTCTTAACTAAGCATGAGTCTATCATTAATAAAGCATTTGAAGGTATTTACTTAAAAAATATACATTTAATTATTTTTAGTAACACCTGAGAGTGTAATATTCTATGAATTACCACCAAATAACCAATCTGGTGAAGCAAACATGTTTAAATTTATTGAAAAGATGCCAGGATCAGTTAATAATTTTGAACATTACGATCGTGTAAATCAAGATGTTGTTACAGAAGAGAGGGAAACTAAAACTGTGTATTTAAAAAATAAGAAGTAAAATTTATGTTATTTAATAGAAAATGTGCTGTGAAATGCACTATTCTTTTAGTGATATTTGGGTTTTTGATATTTCTAGTGATAAGCGTGCTCCTATATAAAGGAGTGTTGGATGATTCTCTATCTTACATAAGTATAAATATATTTGACATTTATAAAGGAAAACAATTGTTTGGTTAAACGTAGAAATTAATTTATTTTTATTTTTTTTTATGGGAAAATTTATGGTTTTTAGAATAAATTGATTTTGATTATTAAAAAATTTGTTGAAAAATTTAAAAAATTAAAATTTTTTACATTTTAATTAGCATCTTTGTCATTTTAACAATCAAGTTTAATTCAATATTGGACCTTGATGAAAAGTCATTTTACAACATTTTCAAATTTTTTCAGTGAACATTTCCGTGAATTAATTAAAGGTTCTTTTATATCTTATTACATATTAATATTTGGTATTATTCTTTGATGAAAGAAATGTGAAATCATAATTTTATAGTAAAATGGGATAGGAAGAATTTATAATAAACTTATATACAACTAGAAAGTTACTTTAATAGTTGTATAAACCAAAGATTCCAATTTTATTGCAATCCACAAATTTTCCATAATCATTAAATTTTTTTATTAAAATATGAAATACTAATTTGTAAATTACACTTGGTTTGTGATCATTTATTTAAATCTCATATCAAAAAATCTGATGTTTTTTTTGAAAATAGAATATCGTTTAAGTTTATTTACATAATAAAGAAAATATCTCACATAACATAATAATAACTATTTATCTGTTTTATGTTTTATTATAGTGTATTTATCAAGAGATGATAATATAATGAACTTTTTAGAATTTAAAGAATCAATATCTTAAACTATTAATTAACAAAATATATTAAAAACCATCATTAATGTTATAAATTTGGCTTAGAAAGTTTGTATCCTTAAATTATTTAGAAGAGAAGCATTTTGAATTTAATTTTTATTAAATAAAAATTAAAAAATATTGATAATTTTATTGATTTTGAAATTTTTGAAAAGTTATTGTTTTTATTTGTTATTTTTGAATCATAAAATAGTTTAAAACAATAGATTTGTTTGAAACAACAATTTAATAGTTACATAAAGTGATTAAATTCCAGAGTATAATTTTACTAATTTACAAAACTATGTTAATACAGAAACCATAAGTTATTATGATGTTTCAAATGTAATTATAGCTTAATTTTCAATTTAATTTATTGTTGCAAGTTGAATATATAACCAAAATATAATCGATATATCTTATATGATTCTATTAATAATAAAAAAAGGTTTCTTTCTTGAACAATTTATATATTTATTCAGAAAGTTGTTTCTTATATTACCAATCTCATATATATATTTTTTAAAGTTATTTTTCATTTAGTATGAAATTTTTGTCAAATTGAATCATTTGTTTAGAAATTTTAAGGAAAACTATATTTAAGACAACTTGTAACAAATAAAAATTAAATTTGTTCGTTGTTGGAAATTGATTAGATTTATATATTTTAAGATAGCTAGCTAAACTTCAAAATACTTAACAGGTTACAAATCTCCCTTAATTCTTATTTTTTGTACTATTATTTAGAAATTCCATATTTGATTTATGTTCTTTAATTGAAAAAATTATCACATTTAAATCTTAACAAGGTATAAATAAGTACTGTGCAAAATGATATTTTCAACTCAATTGATATGATACAAATATTCGAAATACGATTCGATATTTTAGGGCAATTATTTGCATTTTTTTCATAATTATTTTTATTATATTGTACTGCATTGTTTTATGCCATTGTAGTTTTACAATTTAAATTAAAATTCATTGTTAATAATCTTGTTGTAATTGTATAATAAATAAAGTATTTACCATTCCATTACAAAAATGGATAGTAATATATCGTAGAATGCTGTGCTCAGTGTGTCATCTCACTGTTAATGTTATCATGCTAATCACACAACATTTTACTTTTTAAAGTTGTTTTTAAATCTTTCAATTTACCAATCGCTCACGATGTTAATTACATATAATTTGATTAGAAATTTGAAAACGTTTATAATGATTTACTCGAAAGAGTTAAGTCAACAGTAAACACTCTACAAATAAAGCAATCAAGTTAGTGTAGCTTTATAATTCAGAGATTTTCATGTATAAATGTTAATTCAGATAGTTCTTTTGGAGTATAGTTGCATGCCTTGCACTGCAGTGCATATGTTTCCTGATTCTGAGTTTAAACTTTCAGACATTAACTGGGTAGCTGGTATAAACAAGAAAAATCTACTCAAACCAGATAATATGTGCATTAAATACTTCCGCTTTTTCCATTATTCTAATGGATTCCTTTCCTAGCCCGTTAAACTTCAGATTTATAGTAACTGAACTCATGTTTGCAAGCTTGTTGTGTAGAAGAGTCGGCATCAAACTTAGAGAATGCCTGGGTTGACATTTTTGCAGCCAAATTTTCTAATACCTGCCAAAATCTAGCTTTATCTTTTGAATAAATATCAGATGAGTTAGGTTCTATCTTTTTTGGTCCGTCATTAATTTGCTGCCATTTCCAAAATCTACTGAGCACTGCTTTAACTCACTTTAAAGAGATCCTTAAATTCTTATTCAATTGTTGCAGACTGCTCAGGTGAAAACAAAACAATTTTGAATCTTAGCTCTAAGTAGTAAACATCCTGTCTAGAGTTGTCGTTTTGAAGTTTGAAAAGTTTTGATGAAAATTATTGTTAATCTCCTTTTTAAAAGCAATACCAAAGCCCTCATTTGACACCTTTCCAATAAAAATTACTGAATGTTATTTTAGATAATATATCATTGGAAATACTAATGATATGGAGGGGTAAATTTTAACTGAACTGACTCTTGTGCCTTCTTCAAAGTACACCAAAGTATTCTTAAAGCTCTCAAGTAATTTCCACTGATAACTTGTAATGTGCTGGAGTTGATGTGTTGTGAGTAGCCATATCTTCTTTGAAATAATTTTTTAACTTCCAAAAACGCTGCACCATATAGTAGTTGCTGTTCCAACGAGTTTGGCAACTTTCTACTAAATCCAGAATCTTATCATCTGCTTGTACTCGTTTTCTGTCCAGTCGTTTCTTCGCTAAGTTCAAGTGATGGTAATAACTTACTAACTTCTTTGATAACCCAAGCATTACCTTCATTTTAGGCATGTTTTCCTCTGCATACGATATGGCTAATTGCAGTGTGTTCGTGCAAAAATATCCATTTGGTACCATGAGCTTTTTATTACAAGCAGCTTTCAAAATACCCCATTTATCAGGAATACAGAATACAGGCCTATACTAAGCTTAGAAAACGACTATTTATTGATTATATCTTCTAGCTATGCAAGAATTCTGTCTGCAGTGTGCTCCGAAGGAAAAAACTTGTTTTCAAGTGTCAACGTTTTGAGGTTGTAGTCACCATTTACAAATGATAAGGTAAATGGGATGTATGAATCTTGGGCTCATGAAGACTAAATGTCAGTATTAATTGCATAAGGTAAGTTGGCTAAAATTATTTCATCTTTTATGGTGTTTATAACACGATGTTTAATCTTTCCATGCATTTTTGGGATATTTTGTCTAGAGAAGATTGTTCTGTGTGAAAGTTAATACGAAGCTTCCATAATCCAAAGCAACCTTTGAGAACTATTATCATACACAATGCTGTAAGGTTAGAAGTCCAGTGCCATTATTTCAACAATACCTGTTGTTATTGTAGTTTTCCACGCGTAAGATAGAGGTTTTTGACATTGTTGTCCATAAAACAGACATTTTAATCGCTTTTTGGGACACTTGTAACTCTTATGCTAACCCTAGCTATGACAGCATCTTGTTTTCTGTGATTCGCAGTCTCCAGATCTCAAAATTCCTTCATAATAGATTATGGTATCTTTGTAAATGTTGCCTCATATTATTTGTTGTTTCCGTCCGGCACTGAATTATTGTATTTTAGCAGTTCTCACTTTTGCATATTTCAATAATATGTCCACGGTCGACTTTTTTCCATCAAAATAGTTCCAAACTGAACTTCTCTCGGAAATTGTTTTTATTTTTATTTTTTGAATTTTAAATTAAATGTAATGATGACTAATGAGTGAAAAAAAGTGTCATGGTCATATAAATTAGAAATTTTTTTCATTCGTTTTACACCAAGTAAACAAAAACAAAAAATCTTTCCTCCATTTCGCAT
>CAKKLC010003502.1:10179-21169 GCA_918559645.1 Ceratonova shasta | reverse complement strand
CAATCTAACGAATTCAATCTACAAAAAAAAAAACGTTTTCGTTAAAAATGGGGTAACATCAATTTTAACCAGACACCATTCAATCAGATAAATGATGGTAAAAGAAAACCGAAAACTATTTTTTAAATAAAAAATATAAAATATTTGTTTGCCCAGAGGGCTTAGCGCCGTTTTCCCTTATTTTTTTTTCAAAGCATACAAGTGTTCAAGAACTTCAGGAATGTTTCCACATAAATATTTTTTGAGCATTTTCAACTTTTCTAACGCATCATTAAGTCCTATTATGGGGTCTTTAATATTTTCAGATTATTCTTTAAAATTTTCAGAATTTTGAATTTCAATATAAATTTTGAACTCAACTTCATTCTTGTAGATAAAGGGCTCATTACAACTTTGGTGTTCTTAAATTTGTTTTTATGCAAACTATTTATATATCTTGGCTTTCTATAGCATTTTTAAAATTATCCCAGGCTCTTTTGAATCGATTTGTTATTGTAACGATATTTAGCGAATTCCAAGACCTAACAATTACAGATATTGCATTTAAAATAGTAAATTTTTTGCAAAAGATATTTACATCTTGGGCTTGTTAGTTTAACGATGCCTCTTAAAGAAAAAATTGTTGATAAAAATTTTTTAATAAGTGAATGAAGGACTGATTAATTGTTTGAACACGATATGTCGTATTAGCAGGAAGAAATTATAATTTAACATTACAAAATCTATTTGATATTTGGTGGCACGGTGTATTCTCGAGAATCATCAATTTTTTTCTTTTTTTATTTATACACTATTGATTAACATTTAAAAGCCATTAATTGAAAAGTTATTTTATTATCCAGGCCTTTTTGCATGATTTATAGCTTATTTTATAATTATCAGGGCAGTTTTACAGCCACCTAGGCTTTTTACTCTTTTTAATTAAAATAGAGACAGCTTTTCTCCTTCTTGTGAGCAACATTACATCATAGTTACTCTCTCTTTACTGAATTTTCCAGAAAATTTATCTTCATAACTCAAAACAAGATTTTTTCTGGGATATTTTTTAATTATTAATGCGGTTTTATCAATATTAAAAACATTATTAGGCACATGTTGATTTATTTTTTTTAAAAATCTTGGTAATTTTTTGCTAAAATTGTGCTGTCAAAGAGCATTTTTTCATCAAAAAAATCATTGAATATTGAATTTTAAACTTTTTCTTAAACCTTTCTAACCGATTTCAAGAAGCTTTAAAATCCATGATGCCAAGATTGTCGGCATTTGTCAATCGAACCTTTTTTAGAATATCATTTGATATTATCTGCCCATTTTTTCTCATAAAAACAAAGCTATTAAATGTTATATCTTCTAGCGTAGCATATTTAAAAGACTTTAATATTTTTTGCAATCAAATTGACCCTCTGGTCATTATTCACGTAGTTCTTTTTGATTTTTTCTGAATTTTTTTATTAAAGAATTTATAACTCCTACAGGAATATTTCATTTTCTGCTTAACTCACTAAAGTATATGTGGGATTGGTTTCATGAAACCTAACAACTTCATATTTTCTTCTATACTAGGATTTTAGTGTATTCTTATTATTGTTTTTCTTAAGCACGCTTGAAAAAAAATCGTAAAAAAAGGGTTCGTTAATTATTTTAAAGATGCTAAATTTGAAAAAAAATCGTAAATTTTTATTCGTTAAATGAGGATTTTTGTTAAACAGGATTCGTTAAATTGGGAGTCGACTGTATTTACATACTATTTTTATATTAAATTTAGTTTATAAATTAAATAATTTAAGAGTTTTATAAATTTAACAATAAAAATTAATATTATAATGAAAAATCAATACAAAGAATTTATATGATGGGATTTAATTATGTTATATAAGTTATTTTAAATTTGTATAATTTAAATATATAAATTAAGGTTTCAAATATAAACATTAAAAAATTTTAAAAAAATAATTTTTGTTAAAATGTTATTTTTAAATATTATACATGAACTTATGTTATATATTTAATGTTAAAGCTTAATTTTAAGGTCCTATTTATTAATTTCAAATAATTTAAAATGTTTTTCTCCGGTGCTTATAATTTCGATTAATGGATTAACTAAACAAAAATAGAAGTATTTTAGCTATAATAAGATATTAGGAAATCATTGAATTCAAAATTTTTCAAGTTTTTAGTTTTAGTTTTTTTTAATTGTTAATTAAATGAGAACTTTCACATTTTGTAAAAAAAATAAAAAATCTAATGTCTTTATTTGAATCTCACTTTTTTTTTTCATCCAAATTTCCAAAAAATAACTTATCTGTTTCTTCAGTTGTCTTATACGGAAAATAAAACATCTGTTCGGTTTGTACATTCCTTTTTAAATAGAGTTGGTCTAGTTTTATTGCATCAGAAGCTTGTACTTTTACCATTTTTTTGGTAAAAACGCATTTTACTGAATCAAACAACTAGCAATAACGTCGTCTCCTTGTTTGGCGTAGTATTCAAATACTTGATCTGCTTGTTTCAGTAATGTATCAAATTTTACAGTATAGTTGTTGCAAGTACTGTTAAATGAAATGTTGACATAAATGATTATGTTATTGGAATATGGATCAATTATTCATTTTAAAAAATATTACAATTAAATAATTTTCTTCTTGCATATAAATTACTTTTTTTGTACACTAATTTTAGATCATAACTACATGTTTGATACATATAAATAGCAAAGTCAGTTTTACAATCCAAGGTACACATTTTTCCTGGATTACACCAATTATAGTTGAAATATGGATTGTATGATGACACAATAGTACATTTTTAGTAAGACTATTATAGCTTCATTTGCTTTCCAGTAAATACTACTATATTCTCGATGGAAAATATAAGATTTTTCAAGCTTTTTATCTAATTATATTATAATTAAGTAAATTTTTCAAGTAAACTATGCATAGAAGCTCCATAAAACTGATAAGTAGTATATATATCATTTTTTTCAGAATAATCTCCTATATTAAACTCCATGGGAAGTTTATTTTAAATAGCTTTAAAATTTTTTTTATAAATCTCTGTCATAAGATTTTGTTGACATAACAGCTGCATGGATTTTAAAGTCAAAAGGAAGACCTTCCACAGATCTTAAAAGCATGTAAACTTAAATATAAGAGTTAAGATGGAAAGAAAGGTATTCTTTTATTAAATCATGATCTAATAATTAAAAATGAAATACTTGATTTCAAATCACATACAATAATAAAAATGAGTGCTTAACTAGTAAACGTGCTCATTAGAAAAGATATTATTAATGATTTATTCGGAGTATTTATACTTGTATGTGGGTATTCTATAATCTAATAAAAATTAAGTTTTAAAATCAATTAAATGTTTTAAAAACGAAATAAAGAACAATTAATATTATTTGCATAAAAAAATCACATTTGTTGCAAAAATAATAGATTGAAATATATTTTAAACAATTAATTTATGTCTATGATACAAACTCTTTCAATTTTATTTAGTATTATTTTTATATCAATTTTTGTTCTTAATACATAATGCAATAATTATTTTTCTAATTCATTAATAACCTAAATGTTAATTTTTTAGTTCATACTGATACATTTTTACTCAGATTTAATTATGAATTGACAATCCTTATATATATAAAAAAAAAGAATATAAAGGGTGTTTTTAAAATTTATTCTATTTTTAGTATAAAAAAATATTAAATAGTAATAAAAATAAGGTTTAAATATTAATTAATACTTTCAATTTAAATGTAGAAAAAATAAGATTTGTTAAAATTAAAAAAGAATATTATAAAATGTTGAATTCATAAATTAGGTCAATCAGCTTATTTATATATAAAAAATAATAATTTAGTTCAATTATTAAGCTTTAAAACTTATTTTTAGGCTGAAAAAGAATATTTATGCATTAGAATAAAATTATGAATAAAAAATGTAGATTTCTGTAAATTCTTTATAAAATAATTTTAAGGAATCATTTGTTTTTAATTTTTGATTTTGGTAAATTAGCATGTTGAATATTTTATTTTTTCGTTTTTTTTAATATTAATTGGATAGATTAATATTTTCAGAACGAATTATGATCAATATCTTGGAGTATAGTAATTCATTAATTACCTTTATATACGAGCAATCTTTTAATTATGAGAATCCCTTATCTCAATATATCATATTTTGAGAATTAAAGTAAAATCGGAAGTGCATGAATATCAAATTATATCAGCAATTTATTATAAATATGGTTTCTCAGTGTATATACAAAAACCATTTTGGTTTTAGATATTTCTCTAATATTGATTAATATCATTTAAAGTTTATAAATGGTTTAAGTTGATTTCATAAAAATAGGGAAATAAAGTATGAATTATTTACCTTAAACATACACTGAATATAAAATAAAACATAAATCCATTAATCTTTTTTGCAACTTTACTTAGTCTAAATTAAATTTATTTAGTTCATTGACGATCGTTGAAGCATTGCTTTGATAACTATATTACCCTGACCTATATACTTTAAAAATTTAATTTAAAACTAATATTAATAATTTAATTTTTATTTTTATCAAATGAAAAATTTTGTTTATGGACATTTGTTATTTTTTTTAACTTTATAAAATATATAAAAATTAGTTTTAAATTCATATCAACATATCAACATATCAAATATAATTATAATTTTAGAATCTAAAATATTTCGACTTTATATAAAAATCATGTTTTTCAGTATATCTTGTATATTAATAAAAATAAATATTTAGTAATGATGTTTATAATTATTATAGCAAAGATAAAGAGTTAAAAATAAGTAAAAAATTATGTATGGTATAAAACTAACTTCAAAATCAAATTTGTTTAGTTAACCGCCTTACCTTTAGGGTTTTTATTACAAAAATAAGTAAGAAATTATCAGGTTTTATTCTATTAGCATTATCAATAATAATCCTTTTTTACAATAGTCCATCCTAAAATTTGGAATCAAAGATGATTTCTACACTGAATGACACGCTAATGATTTTTACTGTCCACACAAAATTTTTTTTTAAAAACAACTAATAATTAAGTTTAAAATGTTTTCAACTAAATCTCTTTTATTTCTCTCAATCCATGCAAATTGAAGTAAAAATTTGATAATTTCATTTTTTTTATCCATTTTATTTTTTTAATTTTTATAATAAATTTTAACTTTGATCCAAAATTTTACGTAATAACCCTGTTTAATACTTGTTTATGTATCTTTACAAAACAGGGTTTCTCAATATAAGATGTCGCCAAATAATCATTATAAAAATATTTTATTAAATATTTTTACAATGATTATGTATAGAATGTAACATATCAATGCACATAATCTCAATTCATTCTGCAAATGATGTAGCCATCAATTTTTGATACCTTTCAATTGGTCATTTTTCCATTAAACTTTCAAAGTGAACTACTACTTTTATATCAATATTTTTGTTAATTATGACTTTTATTAAACCCTTTTTCATACAACCCAATCATTAAAAAGAGTAGTCCACCGATAGCTAAGGACTTTTTTTGCTACAAGGGTAATTATTGATGATAAAACTACATATTTTTACACTCAAATTTATTTAATTATGCTAAACATTTTTTAGTGTGAATTATCTTGAAACAAGGTATGCAAAGCCCTAAATCACAGTCAGCACAGTAAAACCTGGTCTTTTTTTATGAAGTTTGTTTCCTCTTAAATCTACTTTGGAGCATCTAATAACATAATGTATGGCAGAATTAACTTTGAGTATGGTTGGGAATCGTTTCAACGAAATGTCTAACATTTGGACGTAAAGGATTTGGGGTACTTGATGGTTTTCTACCTTTAGACAAAAATTCTTCTGAATGATAATTTTTTAAATACTGCTTGATAATTTTATTCCTAAATTTGGAATTATTTAAAACTTCAATCTTTTTCTTGTACAACATTAATGCATTCCACACAGCATGTTCCAATATATAAACACAACTTTTTATTGTAATATTTTTTTCCTTTGTTTTCTGGTAATAGGACGAATCAGCAAATGCTTTTCAACTCTATTTACTCCTCCAATTGTAAAATTTAAATGGTTGGCAACAGTTGGGGTGTTGTTTTTCTGATTCTGTTTCTACCATCGTGTAGCTATTGACAGTGGAAACGAGAAATACTTCTTTTTATCGCGCCATCACATTAACATGAATTTTCTCTATCTTTAGGGTTTAGAGTACCAACAAGTAACCATTTTTGGAAAATATATATTTTGTGGTACTCCTTTTCGCCTGAATCTTAGTGTTCCAAATGTGTCAGTTTTATTTGTGATTATCAATTCCTCTTATTCTGGAAAGTGTAAAAGTTATCCATTATTAGGTAGTATCCTTTATTGAGTAATGGTTTCATCAGCGTCATAACCACTTGGAAGTAGACCGGAAGTTGTTTGTAGCTCTGGTCAAAAAGATTATTTTTTCCTGTATAAATAATTGTGAATCAAATATATTCTGAGGTGAACTCACATAACATTGATGTCTTCAAACCAATCTCAATCTTTTGATTAGCATATATTGGATCTACTCTAGATATCCTTTGTATAACATTAGACTTCCAACTATAATCACATTTCTCGAGAGAATATATCCTTTTTGAAATTTATTCTGTAAGTAGTAAAACACAGGCCTTATTTTGTTCAATTTTGGATTGGAATGTGTCAATTCGTTGTATTTTGCTGTTTGCTTTAATGAAAAAAAAATTTTAGCAATAAAAATTGCCAGTATGAAATCGTACGTGCAAAAAGGCATGGCGTTTTTTCGTCGCCACAAATTTTTAAATAAAAAAAGGGATGATAAAATTTATATTTTATTAAATTAAATTTTATTAAATTTTATTCTTTTTCTGTTTTCCATTTTTTAATTTCTTCGAGGATTTTAAAAAATCCTTCAACACTTAAAATTTTATTATCAAAAAGAATAAATTTTTATTTGTCATCATATTCTTTTTTCTTACATTTATATTTAAATTTAAAATTCCAGTTTCAATTTTAATTTTAATTAAATAAAAATAAGATTTCTCGTAGGCTTTTTTTCATAAGTCAATAAATTTATCAAGATTTTGATGAGCAATGAAAGCTTGTAAATTTGATGATTGCTGCCAAACTTCTACAGAATTCTTGAACTATGTATATCATTAGAAACTCTTTCATAAGCAGACCACAATTTTAAATCAAATAGCGGTTTACTTAATTATTGTTCATTTTTTAAAATATAAGTTCTTTTAAAATACAATAAAAATCTTTCAAATTTGGTTGTAGGTTCATTTTTAATAAATGAATTTTCAATAAAAGGAAATCTAAATTTTTCTTTTGGAACAAAAATAAGATAAAAAACATTCTGAATTTTTTTTTAAACTATTTAATTGTGTCTATATTCATTAATTAATCCATATTTTTAGGTTTTTTCTTAATATTGATTTAGTATAATGGATAGTACAAGTATTTATATTAGAATTTGGAAATAAAATTTTTAAACTGTTATAAACAGAAATTTCAAATCAATAATAAAAATTTTAGGCTGCATATTTGTTATTTCTTTTATTTTTTAGAAAAAATTTAAAATATTGACTTTTATTTTTTTTGGTTAACAAAACATATATAAAACAAAAGTTTTCCCAATAATTATAAAATGTGCTATAAATTTGGTTGAATTAATTTGGACATGATTTAAAGGTTCCATCCAATAAAACAGTATTAGAAGATTCAATATATTTTCTATTAGTATCTAAAAAAAATTTAATAAATCTTTCATTTTATGTAACTCCACTGTCATATTACAAAAACTTTTCAATTCTCATATTATTTCTTAAACTAATTGTAATATCATCATAAATTACAGATTTAAAAGTCACATTTTTATTTCGTTTTCTTGTTATCGTGATAATCATAGTTTTAAAAGGAGTCAACTCAATTTGCTTAGGATCCATCTTTGAAGTCATTTTCAGAACCGTATCATTGTTCAAGTCTTTTTTTTAAATAGCTTTTTCTTTAAGATTATTAAGAGCTATCAAAACTTCAATTTCAGCAGAATTATGATCATGAAATGTGATATCTGGCTAAAAACATGGTTCTCTGTATTTATAATTAGAGAACCTTTGCAAATTCTTTGATTACAACGAAACCTTCTTACTTGTTTCACAATTTTGTCTAAGTTAGAGACAAATCTTCCATGTCCTAGAACTTCTTTTCCTCTTTTTTTATAGTAAAAGTCATACGTTTTATTTTATAAATTTATTTAAAAAAAAATCTTCCAAGCGACGAAAAAGCGGTACGGTATTCAGCGTTATTGCAAAATTAAAAAAATATATTACCAATGAAAATCGCCAGTACGAAACCGTACATGCAAAAAATGGAGTCTCAAATATTAAATCTATGGTCCAGTAAATTTTTTCTTCTGATTTCAGCACCAAACTTTGCACTAAAATAATAGCAAAAGATTTTTTCATCTCTTTGTTTGTTTATGGATGCAACGAACTTATTAGGCTTGTCGAATAATGTAGAGTAGAACTTATATTTTGCTGGAATATATTTTTGTTTGTTCCACTAAAAATTGCATCAGTTTATCATTCAAAAAGTAATTTAAGAATTCATATTTTTCCATACAATTATTTATGATTTCAGTAAAACCTGATGTTGATGTAAATTCAAATGGTGATTGCAAAACATCTTCTTCGCAATTTATATCCATCCTCTCCTAAGCTCTTTTATGAACATCTTCTATCTTTATTTTCTTATTAATATTGTAAAGTAGAACAATCATCACATTTTGTGGTCTCACTTCAGTAGGTGCTAATAATTGATATTCACTCTATCTGGCCATGATATTACACAATTATATGTATTTTTGATTAAAAGAAAATTATCATTTAAAAAGTCACTTGTCACGCATATAAAAAATAATACCTTATAATAATCACTATTGTGTAGTTTTTATAGAATACAGAATACCTAAAAGTCAATAAATGTTACATGAAAATAAATAAAAAATTTTTAAATATTCATACATAACCCGTAATAATAAAAATAACAAGTTGTGTCATCAAATAAAACTCAATGAAAAACACATAAAGTAAAAATATTGTTATAAAAACCCCACAACTTGCATAAAGCACCACTAACTAGTAAATCAATTTATATAGGAAAGACAAAAAACACGAATACATCCTATTGCTTATATCGACCTTGAAAAACTAAATAAGATTTATGCACTTTAAAGCGATAAGTATGATTTTGCGGTATCTTCTACCTTTATGGGCTTATGATTATTTTTTAATTAAACCTACGTGATACGCGTTGTTGCCTTCAGCCGATATTATAGTCAAAGTATTGCATACTTTGATATAATAGGGTGCTTAATAAAATTTTGATGATTTTCCATTTCTTTTTAATATTTTTTTCTTTGCATTTAACAAGAACTTAAATATTTTGTTCGATGTATTAATCCTTTTTTATGAAACATCTAATGCAAGACACATTTGATGAATTTTTATGTCGAAGTGATTTGACATGCAAAATTTTATGGCTAAACTTAAAAATGCTGGCCTCCTTATATGCAAGCGTTGATAAATGAAAATAATATTGATTGTTTGTATTAATTCACAAAATCGATTGAACTTTAACTTTTTTTCGAATATATTTTTGTCAATATATTAATACATCATTTCTGGGGTTTTATTTGTGACGTACTTATATTTTCTTTTCATCGCACCCCAAATCGCACCAATTTGAGTTGTGTGGACATCACCCACCGACAAAAAATTTTCATTATTGTTTACCGTTTAGTGAATATACCCAAGTTGTGTCAAGTCGTTGTATCCACCCTATAGATCAGTTCTTAAATGCTACCAACAATAAAATTTGATAGAATTATGGAGTTGAGCTTTTCTTTATTTCTTACCTGCGATAACTTAATGAAAAATTTCTCATCTTCATCAACTCCACCTACAATCCATATAATTTTATAAGCAAGAATCCGGCCACGATTGTATTTTGTCTTACAAATTCTTGATTCATCTATATGAATGTTCTTATTAGTAGCTCTGATTTATTTTTTGAAAACAGTCAAATAGTCTATTTATATTTCACGGATGAAATTTTTCCAATCAATGATAGTTCTGGATGACCCAATTTCCAACTGCCTACTTAATTCATCTTAGTCCATATTAATATTATTAATGAAAAAATTAGCCATAAATTTAAATTTTCGAAGAAAGTTCTTGCTCTAAGTGTTATTTTTTTTTGCATCTTGTGCATCTAAATATGTGCCCATCTATTATATGATGTATTTTCACAAATTCATTATTGTTTGGCACTTATTTTAAGTACGTACACAAGGTAATAAGGCAAAATTCTGCAAGAGCTTAATGGTGAAATTAAGATCCGTGCGTAATATGTACAAGTCGAATATTTTAAATTAATCAATATTATCAATAACCAACCAAATTCTGCCATTATTACCGCTTACGTATTAGGAGGCCAATATTGTTAAGTTTAGCCCTCCATCCCTATCCTAAGTCTTAAAATTTATCTCATAAAAATCAAGCATTCGCTACAGATGTATAAATTTAATAAAAATATTTTAGTTTAATTATTAAAATTTTATCTTATAAAGAAAATTTTTCTATTTAAAATTTGTTATTATTAGGGCAGCCTAAAAGCTGCAAAAAAGTGGCAAAAAAAATTAAAAGTTGCAAAAAATAAATAATTTAAAATTAGATTTTAAAAAGGAAAAAAATCATTAAAGATTGGAAAAAAAATTAAAAATGAAAAAATCGATTTAAAATAAGTATGAACAATTTTTGTGTAAATTTAAAAATATTTAAAAAAAAGTTAAAACAATAGAAAGCAATAAGATTATTATTTTAATTATCATTTTTTTTAATATTTTTTTCATCAGAATTCAAATCATCAAATATTTTCGTAAAATTCAATTTAGAAA
>CAKKLC010003494.1:34819-50623 GCA_918559645.1 Ceratonova shasta | reverse complement strand
AAACAAGTCCATAAAAAATGAAATAGCCTTATAATTTAATTATATTTATCAGATTAACATTTAATTTAATATTTAAATTTATTTAATTTAATTTCATATTTAAATTTATTTTATTTAATTTAATATTTAAATTTATTTTATTTAATTTAATATTTAAATTTATTTTATTTTATTTAATTTAATATTTAAATTTATTTTATTTTATTTAATTTAATATTTAAATTTATTTTATTTAATTTAATATTTAAATTTATTTTATTTAATTTAATATTTAAATTTATTTTATTTAATATTTAAATTTATTTTATTTAATATTTAATTTAATTTAATATTTAAATTTATTTAATTTTATTTAATTTTTAAATTTATTTAAATTTATTTAATATTTAAATTTATTTAATTTAATTTAATATTTAAATTTATTTAATTTAATTTAATATTTAAATTTATTTAATTTAATTTAATTTAATATTTAAATTTATTTTATTTAATATTTAAATTTATTTTATTTAATTTAATATTTAATTTAAATTTATTTTATTTAATATTTAAATTTATTTAATTTTTTTTAATATTTAAATTTAATTTATTTAATTTAATATTTTATTTAATTTAATATTTAATTTAATATTTAAATTTATTTAATTTTATTTTATTTAATTTAATATTTAAATTTATTTTATTTAATTTAATTTAATATTTAAATTTATTTAATTTAATATTTAAATTTATCTTATTTAATTTAATATTTAAATTTATTTTATTTAATTTAATTTAATATTTAAATTTATTTAATTTAATATTTAAATTTATCTTATTTAATTTAATATTTTAATTTATTTTATTTAATTTAATATTTAAATTTATTTATTATTTAATTTAATTTAATATTTAAATTTATTTTATTTTATTTAATTTAATTTAATATTTAAATTTATTAAATCTATTTTTAATATTTAATTAAATCAGTACCCCTTTTCTTTACCTATACCAAATATAGCGGTTGCCTTCTTAAAATTTTTCATGAATCAAATTATTGATTAAACGTATTGATGGAAAATTCATATAAAATTTTACGCATGCGTATGTTAACTTGTAATAATATCATACGTATAACATAACATTGCATTGTAATTAAGTTTTAAGTTATTAATTAATAAATTTTATAACCATTTTTTTGTTTAATTTAAAGCTACAAACTTTTTCACATATAGCCACTAATTTTTTTCAAAGTATTATAAATAATTTAAAAACAATACAGCGGATTCTATTATGACTTAAATTTTAATTTTTTCACGATTGCGCTCTATTAATTTTTAATGGTTGGATCGATTTATTTTTAAAAAGAAAAATTTATACTTTTAAATTATATTTTAAAATGATATTTCATTTAGTGTTATTTGTATAGGTATTTCAAATTGAACCTGATAAATATCCAAGTTGGTTACTATGGGACTGAAGAAATATGGTTTTAAATTCTTTTCCAGATAATAAGCTGACAGGTATTTTATTTTATATTTAATTGTTTGTGCCAGTTATAGCGCATTTTATTTCAAATAAATATAGGGGTTGATTATAAATATAATTTTTTGAGCTCGTATACACACTCAGATGTTGTGGTACTTATGTGGTATTTCCCAAGTATTAAAATAAGTATTAGAATATTTTAATAAACAAAATAATTATTTTAAAAACAAAAATTTGGTCCATGAGGAAAATACCCAGTTTTTGTGGAAAACACCATGTTTTTGACAAAAATTATAAAAGATATATTAAAACTTTTTGAAATTTACAATATAGAAATAAAAGATAAAATCCTAGTGACTTGAATTTAATTATTCTAATATTGTAATAAAGAAATTAATGTATTAAATCTTTTCCTTTTTTCAATACGATACTTCTATAAAAACTGAATAAGAAACTCAGATTCTTTCTCTTTTGATATTCCTCATTTTTTTATTATAAAATATATCGACGTACTCCATAGACCTTCTATATTCCAGTTGTGACCTAATGGATAAAATGGGTCCACTAAATATAATGAATGGTAAACGGTTGTGTGATCATAAATACTGGATTCTCGAATTGCTCGACATTATGCTCTCCATCGGTCAGTAATTACCAATGTACCTGATAGTACTTGTTCACTTATAATTCTTCCAATTGTAATAGCATTCCTAGTTGGAACTGGAATAATCTTACATTCTTGCGTTCTTCGCTCAATTAAACCTATGTATCACGGATCATTTATCAATCTTCCTCTGATGTATTTTCTTTGAAAGAAAAGACTTTCATTCATTTCAACTCTTTTTTTGTGTAATGTCTTCATTTATTCAACCCAGAAGTTCGTGATATTCTAACAAGTAAAATGTAATTTATTCGCATTTTTAATCGGCCCATCCTCTGTTAGTATCTCTTTCAATAGATATTTCATAGGCTATATCAATATACTCGTCAGATGATATATATTTGTATAAAACTTTAAAAAACTTTTCGAGTTTTAATTTACTGTCGTAAAAATAACTATCTTTCCTAAGTGTACATGGTCTCTTACATGCACAGTGGAATCCATCTATATTATTTTTGGTATAAGACATGCTTGTCTTTTAATACACTTGATACAATTTTTTGAATTCTTTATTAATTTAAATTTCGCTAAAAATTTATTAGATCTTTTGCAACCTTTAGTAAAGTTGTCTAAATATGATATATTGATTTTAATGTCTAATATTTCATCATTTGTATGCAACAGTTCGGTTTTATCGGCGATACTATTTCTTATAAGTCTTACCATGGGTAATAATTTTGTTACAATTTTGTTTATAAAACGTGGTGGGTTTAGCATAACCCATAAATTTTACTATAACATGTTTTAATACAATTAATCATAGTTTCAAAAGCCAAATCACCATATTTTTTTCTGCAAATAAATTCTTGTAAATAAGAATTAATAATAAACACTACTACTACTACCACATTCATTCGTGTTCCTTCTTTTTGTCTGCATCCAAGTATTTTCAATTTTTGCGTATTTGCAAAAGTAATAAGTTCAACAAAATTGATAGAATGATTTACAATTAAATGATTATAACCATAATGCCAAATTAAATTGTATGCAGCCTAAAGATCACTTACTATTGTAGTTCATTGGAAAAATTTCTTCGCAAATGATAGGTAATAATGTGTCAGAATTTCTCTTTTGAACACAAACTAAAAAAACTGCTTTGGCAGTTGTGTCAATACCACCAAAAAGTCATTGTTGAGTTGGCACTCTTTCCACTTTTTTTTGTAATAAACGAATAAATATTTATCGATTCGAACCACATGACCCTCGCCACCAAGCATTTATTTTCATCTTGTATTTTCAAAGAATAAATTTCCCGCAAATTCAATTTTAATTGCTTCAGATTACCATTTTTGTTCTCTGTACATTATTTTATAGGAACAATCCTCAAAAGCCTAATAGTATACAAAAAACAATATTTCTTCAACAGATAGTTTTGATTTTTCGTAGAAAGTATCAGCACCAATACTCTTATTTCCTGCATAGATAAGAATAAAGCCATTATAAGGAAAAGATGTTGTATTGCATGCTATTAGATTTATTGAATTACCACAGATTTAAAAAAATGGTGTTTTTTTTATCAATCTTAGTTTTTGACAAAATTCAAGCGTTGATGAATGTGTTATCGTTTTTTCATTAAGAGTTTTTGTATTCATTTGGGTTATTTTTATAATTATTGAATTCAATATTTTTTTATTATAATAGTAATTTTAAAACAGGGAAAATATCGAATTAGTACCATTGTTTTCTTCAAACTAATTAAATAATTTCTATAATTAAACCTTTAAAATCGACCATAAACTTTCTACATTTTTAGTATGAACTTATGGATTATCTGTTTTAATCAAATTATTTGGTTGTTTATTGGATCATTGTAGAAAACATTAAATTTGGAAATACTTTTTATTGTATTTCCATCTCTCTATATAAATCATTGTTTTAAGGCTAAATGTATTCCGAAATAATCTCTATAATTTTTCAATGTTTCATTTTGTAACTTTCTAATAAATTTTTTTATCATTTTTAAATTTATTTGAATTCCTCAAATGTATTTAAGCTTAGAAATTTTTTTTTATCGATTTTAAGAGTCTTTGAGGTGTTATTTGATTTTAAACACAAAGTTTTTAAATGTTTCCGAAATTAGTTTGCAATAACCTCAAGTATAAAAAGATAATATTAACTTATTTTGTTTTTAATAATTTCTAAACATAAACAATATCAAAATAATTTACCATTTCTCAGTGAACTTCGTCTTTTTTTTTAAATTTACATAATATTAAAGCAATGATAAAACGGATATTAAAAAAGGTGAAAGATCAGATTAATAACTAAAAAAAGTTAGCAAATAATTTTATTGATGTTTTTAAAGAGTCTCTGCTGAACAAATTGTTATATTTCTTTAAATATATCTGAAAAAACCTTCACAATATCTAGCAATAATCTATAAAAATTTAATCCAGTAGATTTACTATTGATTTACTGTTTTTTTACTTACAATCTAGATTTGACGAAAGCTTTTATGTTTGAAAAAACATTTTGAATGGGATTGAGCATGTAAGAGAATGGCGATAAAAATTTGTAATTAAAACCATGTCTTCTAGACATTTCATTAATCTCATCTTTTCTATGCACACGTGCATTATATAAGATCATCCATACATTTTCCAGCTTCAGATCTTCGCTTAGTTTGAAGCATAAATCTTCAAAAAAGCTTTTAAAAATTGATGCATTTACTATTGATTATGAAATCGACTTGTGGTAAACAATTCCGTTAGCTGATTATGCTCCAATCAAGCTGATAGAACAACCTCTTATAGTGGGCACCATAACATTATCCCTTGTCCCACAAACTGATCTTCCTTGGCTCTGTTTAAAATGCAAATTGAAACTTGACTCGTCTATAAAAATCACATTGTTTTGCTCATTTGATACAAGAGCATTGTACAAAAGACTGTATGTTTTTATTTGCTGTATTTTATCTGGGTCATTGACCCTTTCTACTTCCAAATTTACTTTTTTCATTGTAATTTTTAGATCAGATAGGCAACGGTTTATCGTTGCTAACGAAATATCATAACCGTCACCTGTCGCAGTTATAACCTGTTGCATTATTTGTTTTAGAGTAATCTACAGGGTTACATATACCGGGTTTTAAAACAGGTTTCTCACGTGATCAACATTTTTATAGGCATCTTTGCCATGTTTTTTTATTGTGTCTGTTATATTTTCGGGTTGGTAAACAAGATAGATGCTTTTTGCCATGCTATAGTTAATCTTTAGCATAACGGCAGCTTTTTTAATGATAAATTAATGTTCAACTATTAAATCAATTAGATTTATTCGTAATGCGGAATTTATAACCTGATTTTTCTTATTTTTCATTAATCGGTATACAGTTACAAGATATTTATAAAAAATACGAAGTTTACTGAAAAATGGTATATATGAATTAAAGTAATTAAACAACGTTTTTAAATCAAGTATTTTTTTTAGAACCTATTGAAGACTTATGAATCTTATATGATAGGTTTTTTAAGGGGTATATAAAGGGTAAAGATGGTCTTTAGCTTGTGCTTTTTGTTGAAAAGTAGTTGATTATGTAAGAATTAATGGAGAGGTATATTTTATATAATTATTTTTTTTTTGTAACTATAAAATGTCATTGTTCAAAATTAAAGATTATTTTCAAATGAGCCCCTTTTTTCATTTTACCCTATATATTAAAAAATGAAATACTCTTTAATTGACATGTATTTATTTAATATATAATATATTTATTTATAAATTGGCATTAAATAACACCATTCTATCGGTATATTTTTTAAAATTAATTATATATAAAAGATTTACTAATATTTATTCATTTAAAAATTATACAACGCAAAATAATTTGATATTTTAAATTTCAAATAAGATTAAACACATATATATATATATGTATTAAAGAAGTCTTTTCTCATTTGCTATTTTTTTAAAATCAGGAAATAAAATAATATGGATCTATTATCTGGATCACAAAATTAGTATATTTATTGCAATAAAATTTCAAATATGCTGACCAATCGTTACTTATAATAATAGAAAATAATATATCGAGCAACTAAGAAAAATATTGTTGTTACATGTTTTTCTCCATTTGGAATCAAAAAAACGATCTTTCTAGTTTATTCTGTTAAACTAAAAAGTTATTTCTTGCAGATAATTTTACGTAATTATATTTGTAATTAAATGAAGAGGTGAAAATCGTCAATTTACTGATATAAATTTAAAAAATTACTTTACAATAATTTTAAATCTTTCATAATTTATTTCTTAATATAAAATTCTTTATTATAATTAAAATTAAATTTATCAAGTAATTATAGGATTTTTTTATGGATTTAATGATGTATGGTTTTTTACAAATATAAGTATTAAGTTTAAAATTATTTGATGAATAAATTTCATTTTATGTGTTAAAATCAATCATAAATTTCAGATTTTTATTTTAAAATATCGGTGACTGAAAACTCGCTTAAAAAATTTTACACGTCAACTCGCCGAAAATTAAAAAATAATTTAATTGATAACCATTGCAATAATCTTCTATTTTAAAATTAAAATTTTAAGAGTTTCATTATAGCATTAAAAAAAAGAGGAAATACTAAAGAACCTTTATTTTTTGACAAATTTTAATTTTTTCCTCTCTTGTTTGATTTCTAGTTGTTAAAAATATGCCAATCTCTAGAACTTTTTATACCTTATATGTATATTTCTTCATTTCGAAGAATATCTATAATAAAATGAGTGATATTAGGATTAGCAACCACAGTTCTCAAATTTAAAGTCCTATTACAAGATTCAGCATTATTTGAGGTTCTTGGCAATCTTATTAAAAATTATTCATATACATTCCAATATGAAATATTATAAGAAGGATTTATATATTCACCGGTGCTCTAATTATAAATCATAACATAGGTTTCTCAAAATATGCTATAAAATCAGTCAAATTATAAAATATTAAGATTTATAGCTGTCTGATTACTATAGCCATATCCAACAAGAATATCTTCAACTGGCACAAAGGATAAACATAGCACCATCTTGATAATTGTTTTAAAACCTTAATAAGTTTTATATCGATTTATTAAATCTAAATTTCCTATTCGACACCAAATACCTTTTCCTAAATGAAAAAGACATCGAAAATGATGAACTACGAAATTAGTAGGCAGATGCATTTATAAGAGCTTTTTCAAAATCTGTAATTATAATATGTGGATTAACTTAAAAAAACTCTTTTCATTTACTAAATAAATTCATACAGTGTTCAGAACTAACCAAAATTAGCTTTAGCCAGCAGATCTAGTACCTCCAATATTTTACTAGCCCACCAAATATTGACAAGCCCTAAATTTTAGTTTATTTTAGTTGGCAACCAATCAACTAGAGACACCAATATCCTCATGGTAAACGTAATACACAAAATACTCATGTTAATTTTAAATATAATACTCTTGTTAAACATCAGTTATATTAAACTAAACATAAAACTTGTGTTGAAACAGTAATACGTATAGTAAGCATTACGTAAGACACCCTTAATAGAGGGGGAGGGGCAACAAAATTTAAATAAATTTAATATTAAAATTTGAAAAAAATTACAAAACTAAAAAAATCAAAAAACTTAGTAAGAAAGCTTATAATTTATTTAGTTCTAAATAAAAATTGAATTTGTCACTTGCATTTTTAAACTTTTCGTTATACTCAAAAACCAATCAATTTAAATGTTTTTTCAACAAATTAAAACTGTTAACTTGTAGTAATTTCTCCTTTAACGATCTCCAAAGCATTCAATATTTTGAGTGTGACAGTTCCTGTTTTCACTTTTAACCAACTTAATTAAATGATTCACGCAGAAGTGTTGATAACCAAAAATATTAATATTACTATAGACTCTACAAATAATTCATTATCGTTGTTACACATTTACGTTTTTAGAAATAAAGGATTCACAATCTACTCTCCTTCTGTTATGGGTCAAAATACAACGGACTTTTTTTTAATCGTTCAACTAATGGCCCAGCATTCAATATCTTTCTTCCATGAGAATTCTACCCTTTCCTCTCTTCTAGTGAGCCAATGTTTTTGGTCGACTTTTAGAACATCATCAATACCTAGCAAAGAAGCAAAACTTAAAGTCGCTTCCATATTATCAAAAAATTTAAAGGTTAATTAATGAATTTGACTATTTGATCCTCCTTATGCACAAGTTTGAAGGCTTTTTTTATGAATTGGAATATTCAATGCTTTAAAGTATGAAATATACAAGCAGTAATTAATTGGCATTTTCGTGTTATCAAAAATGCTTCCTTCTAAAAGGAGTTGGGGTTTTTCTACTTGTTCTTGTAGAACATCGCTATCTCTTATCAAAGCCATGACGATTTTTTCCGTTTTATAGATGCATTTGACGTTGGCAACTTTGGCACATTTAATCATTTCGAATAGGGCCAAAGGAAAGAGAAAACGCTTATGTTGTTTCTGGTGTGCTGTAATACGAATAACCTCTGTTAAATTAATCGGCGTGTTTTATTTTAAGATTTTAAAGTATGAATGTAATTAAAGGTAATTTGTTTTTAATTTTATATTTTATTTAAGTTTTATTTGTTTATTTATGTTTTAATGTTTTTAGTTTTTTTTAAATGTTGATAATAAAATTAATTAAATTTTTTTGTCATATTAAGGGAGCCATACCAAATATTATATTCACACGGTCACATACCAGATATGATATATCACCTACAGTGTAAATTATGTATTATTAATACTTATAAATCTAATACATCATCCTCGTCATTGCCATCATTATCCTCAGAGTCTAAGGCCGTATTAGACCTGCTGGTTGACCCCCTAGATCCAGCTTTAAACTCATGTATTCTGTAGTGCTATCCGCCACTGTTTCAAAGTGTGATGGATGGAACTTAGTCAAAGTTTTCTAACTCTTCTATATTTAGCATGATTATGAACAAGTCTGATAAAATTAAATCCTTAACTCTATTTGTCCAGTCAGTTTTGACTTGTTTGATCACACTGAATCTTCATTCTGCATTTGCAGAGGAAGATGAAATACTTTAGGTTAGATTAAAGAGAGCTAAAATATTTGCAATATTTTTGTGATATTTGGCTCTATTAAGATCAGATATTGAAATGTTTTTAGTGTCATTTTTAAATTTTTGTGGCTGAAAATTTTTTCAGTGCACACCATTCATCCTCAATCTTTTCTACTATTATTCATTGATGTGTAAGAACATCGTGAAAAGTATCTTAAAGAAAAGAAATTTTACTACACCGAAACTCTTTTAGGATACTTTCCTTAGTCAGGTCAGGGCAAGATGTGACATTAGCAATGTTGGCTGCCTCCATCAGATGTTTTTCTTAGGCATTAAATTTCACCTTCAGGATTTTAACATATCGTGTGAGAAAAAAGTTTGTTGTTATTGAATTCATCATCCTACTTCTTGTCAAGGATCAAGCTCTTTTTAAGAGATCTGCGGTTATAACCTGAAGTTATCTTCCGTGTTTAAAGTTGGGTAAGTGTGTCCTGTATTTTTGAATAGATATCTGCTATTGACCCAACTTGCTTTAGGAAATAAGCTTATAGTTCTCCACATACGCTAAGACAATGGAAAAAGGAAATGTAAAATTGCAATAAATTGTGAAGATTGCAAATTTTTTAGCAACCTCCTACTCGTAGTAACTTACCTATTGATGCATAAAGTAGGTTCTGCTGAAGTTTACTATGATGACTTATTAATGAACCATAACTGACTATCACGTTCTTACACATCCCTCTCTTAATGGCCAACCAATCTTGTTGCTCCAATTCTTAATGTCATCGATGTTTTTACTTGTGCTGGTATTGCACATGTAATTAAGTGTTTCATTTGTATGCCAATCCTGTGGTAGAAGGTATATAGCCCACTGAATAAAGTGTCAACATTTCTGTATATAGCAACAGCTGATGCTTTAACAATGTCTTGATATGAAAACTCCAGACGATCAGCAGAACAATGCAATGCTTGCACATTCGCTCTTTCTATAAATACTTTTTACTTAGAAATGACACCATTTTGTTCATTACGTATAACTGCAGCCCTGTCTGTGGCTATTCACACTGTCTTAGCTTTCCAGCTATCACCAAACTGCTTGCTCATGGCATTAACAATACCGTTTGAAATTTATTTAGCATCTGGTATTGTGACATACTTTAGTGCAATAAATCGTGTTTTCACTTCTCCACCTTTCGCCCATTTAGCATAGACCACGTTACACTCTTTGATGAACAATCTACTGACCTATTAGTTACAATTGAAAAGATATCGTCCACTCTCAAATACTTTGGAGATGTTTCGTCGTTGATTTTTTGCCATATAATGGCAGAATGTGGAGGCAGCGTCAAAATTTAAATACGTTTTGCCCAAGTGAATGCCGTTAGCCTGTTGCAGTTTTACAACCATGTGATATCTTGAAATTCCGGACCTGCTTTTGCATATTTCACGCGTTTCGAAATAGGGATCCTAATTGAAACATATTGTGTGAGTTCATAGATATCAACATTTGTTTGGCCTTGAAAGTATCCAACGCTTGATTTTTAGCGTCTTAGTATAAATCTCATTTTATATAAGAGACAGTTGATTGATGAGCATTCACTGACTCTAGCTTGAAATTGCTTGACTTTGTGACAAAAGTTTCAGTACTTTCGTAGTTTTTGCACATCTTGCAATACATTTTATCATCCCTCTCGCTGAACATTAAACATTTGTATTTGTTTTTTCATGCCAATTTAAAAGTTCGATCACCAAAAATTTGTCTATATGCTGTACACTTTTTAGCTCTCTTTTCCTCGTCAGCAGCGGCCCGTTTTTTTTAAGAGGTTTTGAGACATTTAGAAATTTCCAAACTTGGTTTTTTTTGTTTGTTTCACTTTTACTTGATTACTTTTCCACTTAACAGTTAACTCTCCAAACCAAAGGTAATAATTTTTGATAACCAAAATAATGCGATAATACAGTTTATTGGTTCGTTTTGTTTACATATAAAATCCGAGTTTTTTTTGTAGCATCATTTACAAAGACGGTATAAACATGTATTAATGCATTTAGACGATCGATAAAAATTAAAATTCTTGCAAAATACGATTGATACACACTGAAAATTCTACTCGCCATTCGGACGAGGTGATAAACCGGTTCTACTAGCGGATCGCTAATTTACTTGCCTCGGGCTTACGGGTGAGCGTTAAATCGGGACAATGCATTCATATAAGATTATACAGTTTTATTAGACATTAAAATTTATGAAATAGGGGAAGTTTTCCCCAATAAATAACCATGCAAAATTAAAACTTGATAAACACCTTGAGCTGCTGATCTAAAGGTTACATCGATTATAAATATATTGATTTTATCAAAAATTATAGTTTTATATTGAGAGCAAAAAACCATAAATCTATTTGGATCTGTATATGCACTATCAAATCTCAAGAATAAATCTACCTTTGCATCTTTTTTAAGCGATTCAGGTAAATCCTGATGCTCACCTTGTATATATTCTAACAAATTATTTCTTTCTCTATGAATATAATCTCTCAGTGAAGTGATAGGAGGCATAACAACAACTTTTTCATAGGTTTGAATTTAAGAAATATGATGTGCTATTATATCGGTTACTCTTTCATTATTTATAACCGCTCTGTTCCTAATTGATCGAGCTTTTCTTGATTTTTCAATCTTTTCGGGAACTAGGTTATGAGAATGAAAGATTGATCTTATTAAATTATTCTCTCCATCAAAAAATACATAACAACGACATGCTCTGTTTTCGCATCCTTATTTTTTAATTCTTTCACGAGAATATTTCATCGAAAATATATTATCTTAATTATATTAGAAGATCTTTTCCTCTCTGCGATTTTATCAATTCGAGTTCAATCATTTTTGGCTTGCCAATTAATTTAATAAAATATAATCTACAACATTCTTAAATTGTTTTGAAGAACCATGTTTTAAAGTTATTTATTAAAGATTTAAGTTTTTTTTAAGATTGGATGGTGTGGTTAGCACCGGAGAATCGATTTTCCTTTGTTTTATGGTTAGTTAGTTTAATTATGTAAATTTTTTTTTGCAAGTTTGGCGACAACTTCTCTGCAGGCGAGTTGTCGATGATTCCTTTTTAATATTCATTCTTTGATCTTTAGAGCTTCAAAATTAGAAGGAATGTTGGATCATGTATATTTCCTGACCCGAATGGGGTTGGTGTATATTTCGTGACCCGGTTTTTAAAAAAAAAACAGTTAATTGAAAAACAATAGTAATTATAAAAAAAAAATTAAAATTTTATTTTTAATATTTTAAGAACTTCATCATACGTAGAAGATTTAAATAAATCAATGAACATAAACTCTTGAATAAAAAGTTCACGTCCTGTAGCATCCAATCCATTCATGTTCTTGATCTTCTTTTTAATCTTATTATTAAAGGATTCAACATTCTGCGTGTGAACACCGGTAATGGGATCTACAAAGTTATATTTATGGCATACGGCTATATGACTATAATTGTTAACTTTAGCCAATCCTTAATAAGATTTAAAATCATCAGTATATATCGTTGAACCCGGCCTAACAACACTAGAAATGATTGGAAGCATATGTGCCGCACTTCTGTTTTCAACCAAACAACAAAATCCTCTAGATGGCACAAAAGAAGTATCAACGATACGTAACATACAAACTTGTTGTCTTGGAGTTTTTCCTATGTGCGCTTTGATCTTACGATTGATCATCGTTTTATCAACACGAACAGTGCATCCAGGACCACTAAGCATCAAAGGATTCACAACAAAATACTCTGATATTTTTGAAACAATAAGTTTTCTAAATTTAGATAGTGCAACTCTTCCCACCACAACAAATCTTAAAATATCTCTTTGAATGATACCATTTGACCAGTTAAGAAGTATTTTAAACATAATTAACGCTGAAAACTTAAAATCTTCCATCCAGCTACCATTTCTGATAGAATGTGTTGTTTGATAGTTTAAACATCTTCCATTCATACAACGCTATTCCATTCCATCCAATTTAGCAGATGAATTTTTTAAAAACATCTGAGATTCACACCATGGACAGAGCATTGCATCATGTATAAATCCATGATTCGTCAGATTAAAAACCAACTCTTCAGTTGTCATTTTTTCAAGTTCTCTTAAACGTTCTTCAAAATGCATTGGGGGTTAGATTAAAAAATTTTAAGTATTTAATTCTCGTGTATATTTCCTGAGCTTTCGGGCCAGGAAATATACATGGTCCGAAATGTTCATTGACTCGTGAGACGATTACATTTCTTCTAAATACAGTATATAATATCTATTTTTTAGTTATTATAATATTACCCGACTTTATAAATTTTTTTGATTGTTCACCATTGTAACAGAGTTTCTATTATCTTTCCTACAATATAAATCGGTATCTAGTTGCTTTTTAAAACTAAGATTTATCTATTATAACGCAATTTTCTTAAAGCCAGCAATCTTTATGTTAAAAATAATAATTATTTCATTACTATTGTCAAAAAAAAATTCTATGAATTTTCTATTTATTGAATACCTTAATAAGGATACATAACTTGTTTTTTTAATTAGATATTGACTATCAAATATCTTTTTTATTTTATACGTAACTCAAAATTACATTTACTTTTTACTATTGAAACACAACATTCAAACTTTATATTTAAAAAATAAAGGTTTGCTTATTTAATATCAGTTGAAAATTTTGTCTAATTATTAATTAATTTTTTCTTGGGTATAATTTAATATTAGCTTAATTTAAAAATAAAAAATAAATGAATTGCCAAATAATTTAATATTAATTTGGCATACTGAATATTAAGATACATTCGATGATGACCTTGAAGTAAATCATTTATGAAATTTGTTTCCCATTAAAAAGCTCAATGTTGGAAGAAATAAAATTTAATATACTTGAAAGGAAAATACACTGATTTTGGGTTAATTTTGTTGATTTAATAAGAAATAACTTTTTAGGTAAATTTCAATGTAATTCTACAACCAAATTTTGAACAATTTGCGGTTTCATAAAAAAGGAATTTAAGCCTAAATTTCTAACCAATTTAAATATATTTTTAAAAGTTCTTTGGTTTACACTACTAAGAGCATATTTTATTTTTTAAAAAATATAGGGGTGAAATGGCGAATATTAAAAGGCTTTCATAAAATAAAAAATGAATATTTTATGTCAATAAACAAAATTAGGAATTACAAAAAAATATATAGCGTTTCCAAAAAGTTTTCGACATTTTCCAAATATTTTTAAACAATTTTTAAAAAAGTTTTCGACATTTTCCAAAAAGTTTTCGACAATTTGCAAAAAGTATTCGACATTTTCCAAAAAGTGTTCGACATTTTCCAATAATTTTTTGACATTATTTTAAAAAAAAATTAAAAGTACTATATAAAGATTTATTGGTACTTTATTACATATTTTAAAGTTTTTTTTGTTAAAATGAAATAATATTTTTTCAATTTTATGTTCATATTTATGTATTTAATATTTTTTTAAAAAATACTCCAATTTTTTCTTGATTTAATGTATTGGTTGTATTATCAAAAAAAATTTTAAAATTTAATGTTCAAATAATAAATTTTTAATGACTATTTGTAACAAAGGACACCAATATAACACAATTAATATTTTGCTTGAAATATATCTAGAATATTGTAATTAGGTAAATTCAAAAAGATAAATTTCTTAAGAAATAATATTTATGATTAAAAAAGTGTGAAAAAATATTTAGCGTTTTTCATTTGAAGATAAATTATACAATAAAATATTTAAAAATTATGTTTATCAGTTTTTATAAATTCCCTCCATTTTCAGCTTTTTATTTTTTTTCGGTATATTAATTTTTTTTTTAAATTCAGGATGTTATATTTTATCTAAAAAATTAATTTTTATCATAATTTGCTTTTTTGAGATTTTAATTTATAATATTAAATTTAATCGATTATCGGAATTTTTTATATCGTAAATCTTAACGAATTCAAATATAATTTCAGAAGAAGTTTTAGAAATGAAATCAAGAATTGTGTATAAAAAAATCACTGAAGAAAGTAATAATATCCTTTTTGATTTGGTTTTAAACAAAGGTTATGATATTAAAACCGCTGAAGATCAATTAGAAATAAATTATAGTTTACAAGAAATTTAATTAACAAAAGAAAAAAAACAGTTTTTAAAAGAACATGAAAATCTTCAAAAGGAAAATGTCACTGAAGAAAAGTTAGCAGCATATGGAGCGCTTAAAAAAATTACAGAAACTGTTATTCAAAAAGTTGACATTTTAATAGAAGAAGATCCGTCATTAACCTTAAAGAAACTTAAAGAACAGCTTTATGAAAGGTATGAAATTAATCTTTCCAAATCTTCTATTGATAACGCATTAACTAAGTTAAAAATCACTACAAAGACAAATCCAAAAGTTTTGGAAAAAGTTAACAATCCCGAAACTTTTATTAAAAGAAAAGAATTCGCTGAAATATTTTTAAGAACTGCTCCAGAAGATTTAAACAAATGCATTTATATCGATGAATCAGGATTCAACTTGCACCTAAGAAGATCAAGATCCAGATCAAGGGTAGGAACTAGAGCTCCTATAATTTTTCCAACTGTGAGAGGA
>CAKKLC010003494.1:23507-34786 GCA_918559645.1 Ceratonova shasta | reverse complement strand
TCTTATCTGATTCTACTTGCAATGCTGAGCGTTTCAAAGAATTTATTAACTCCCTTTTTGTCATAATAAATAATGATAATACTCTGCATGGAACCTGGATAATCATGGATAATGCGAGAATCCACAGCCCTACGATATTAACGCGAATCTGTAGTCAAAATGCATGCATGTTAAAATTTCTTTCTCCTTATTCATATATGCTTGATGCAGTAGAACACATTTTTTCTAAAATTAAATTAAATGTACGATCAAGGCTTTCAATTCAAAGCGTTAGTCAAGATCTTAAATTATTTATCGAAGAGGCTATTCAAACTGTTAATTCTGATGATCTTGGAAATTATTTTTCGAATATGCTTCGAAATATAGCACTAGCTCAAAATATGCATAGATTCAATTAAAGAATTAACAATTTTTTTTATATTAAATCTTATTTTTTTGTAGTTTACAATACACATTTTTTAAAATCTTATTTTACATTTATCAAATGATTCAAAAAAAATGTCGAACACTTTTTGGAAAATGACGAAAACTTTTTGGAAAATGTCGAAAAATATTTGGAAAATGTCGAAAAATATTTGGAAAATGTCAAAAACTTTTTGGAAATGCTATATATATAGTAATGAAATGTTTATATATTATTAAAATGTTTATATATTAATGAAATTTTTATATATTAATTAAATGTTTATATGTATTAATGAAATGTTTATATATTAATTAAACTTTTAATATATTAATTACATTTTTAATGTACTAATAAAATGTTTATTTATTAATGAAATGTTTATATATTAATGAAATATTTATTTATTAATTAAATTTTTAATATATTTATGTAACTTTTATATTTAAATATATTAATTAAATTTTTATTATATTAATGTAACTTTTTTATAAATTTTTTTATGTATTAATAAAATGTTTAATATTAATGTAACTTTTATATATATTTATATATTAATGAAATATTAATATATTAATTAAATTTTAAATATATTAATTAAATTTTTAATATATTAATTATATTTTTTTATGTATTAATAAAATGTTTCTATATTAATTAAATTTTTTTGTATTAATAAAATGTTTCTATATTAATTAAATTTTTTTGTATTAATAAAATGTTTATATATTAATGAAATGTTTATACATTAATTAAATTTTTAATATATTAATTAAATTTTTATATATTAATTAAATGTTTATGTATTAATTAAATGTTTTTATATATTTATTAAATGTTTACATATTAATTATATTTTTTTATGTATTAATAAAATGTTTGTATATTAATAAAATGTTTATATATTAATTCAATTTTTAGAGCTCATGCGCTTTTTTACCCCCGGGGGGAAAAACGCATTAGGTTGTTAATTTTTGTTTAATCGTTATTAGGGAACATTTTTATAGCGATGAAATAGAACCACTTCTTAATGGTAGTATTGAAAACTTTATTGAGTATTTTCAAAAACATGGAATCCATAAAAGAGTTCATTTATGTTCGAAATGTAATTCAGTATGTTCTTTTGTTAAATATACTCAAAAAAAATATGATCATGCATTTTGATGCATATAAAAAAAATTGTTTAGATTACAAAAACTATTTTTCAATAAGATTATGCAGCATTTTTGAACGTTATCGTTTTTTCCTGAAAACGGCTTTAAAAATATTATGGAAGTGGTCTTTGGACTTAAAAAACGTTGATATCATGAGTGAAGTTAGTGTGGAACCACATACATACATTGATTGATTTTTTTGATGATTTGCGACTTCTTTGCCTCACTTACTTCAAAAATATCCAATCAAATTAGGAGGTCCTGGAATAGTTGTACAAGTTGATGAAAGCATGTTTATACACAACCCTAAACATCATCGCGGATGTGCAACTGAATATGAAATATAGGTTCTTGAGTTCGCTGATACAAGTTTTGCACCTTCTAAAATTTATTTAGAGATTGTTGAAAACTGTTCTGCAACAACGCTTTTGCCTATAATACGTCAAGTTTGCCGAGTTGGTTCCATAATTCATACCGATCAGTGGCGCGCCTACAATAATAATGGTGATGAGAATTACACCCATAAGACATTCAATCATTCAATATTTTTCGTTGACCCTATAACATTGGTTCACACACAAAATATTGAGAGTCAATTGAGTCAGATTAGAAATATAATAAAAATGCGAAACGGTATACTTGGAGAAAAACTAAATCTATATCTTAAAGAATGGATGTGAAGAATCAATGTTTTTGGTAATAATTGGAATGAATTAATCAATTTAGTTAAAATTTAGTAATTTCTAACTTATTAATTTTTTATGTTTATTTCAATTTTTTATAAATTTTAAATATAATCTTGGGGGAAAAAACGCACAAGCTCCAAATTTTTTTATGTATTAATAAAATGTTTATATATTAATGAAATGTTTATGTATTAATTCAATTTTTATATATTAATTCAATTTTTTTATATAATAATTCAATGTTTTTATATTAATTCAATGTTTTTATATATTTATTAAATGTTTATATATTTTTAATAATGAAATGTTTATATATTAATTAAATTTTTTTATGTATTAATAAAATGTTTATATATTAATGAAACTTTTGTATATATATATTAATGAAATATTAATATATTAATTAAATTTTTATATATTAATTACATTTTTAATATATTAATTAAATGTTTTTATATATTTATTAAATGTTTATATATTAATTAAATTTTTATTATATTATATTAATTAAATTTTTAATATATTAATGTAACTTTTATGTATATTTAAATATTAATGAAACTTTTATTTATTAATGGAATGTTTATATATAAATGAAAATTTTATAAATATTTAATTTTTAAGTAGAAATAAATTGCATTTTAGTATAATATTAAAAAAATATTAATTATAATCATTAAATCTTTTGAATCAATTGGATTTTTGTCGATCAAGAAAAGACATTATCGTTATCATTTTTTTGTATTAATCCTGATAATATTGAAAGAATTATTGAGAATGAGTGATGAAGAGTTTATAATGTATTTAATACGTAAAAAATTAATATCTGAAATTGTTAACTGTGAATCTTGTTATAATGTACTACATCTACAAATAAATAAAAGTTATATTGACGGTTTTGCATATAAATATACAAATGAATACTGTTTAAATTACAGAAAATATAAATCAATAGAACCAAACACTTTTTGAAGCAATTTAAAATTTCACTTTGGGAAATTCATCTTTTTATGCAAAAATGTCAATTAAATGACATTCACAAACTTACAGAAAGATATGTAAAAACAGCTGCAAAGCTGATAAGAATGTTGAGAATGAAATTAAAAGTCATATTACAACCAATTTTTATAAGATAAGGGAAGTAGGCCACGTAATACAGATAGATGAAACAAAATTAAATTTTTCTTGTTAAATACCATAGGGAAGAAGTAAAAATAAGCAAATATGAGCGTTATTTCTATTAGATGCAAGTTTTAACCAGCCAGAGGATTCGCATGCATAGTTCCGAATAGAAGTGCTGCAACTATCATTCCTATCATTCAAATTATTGTAATTAAAGGTTCTAAAATCAATACAGATGAATGGAAAGCCTACCAAAGTTAATGCAATTTAAATTTTATTAATCCAACAGTCTGCCACAAGTATAATTTTGTAAATCCTGAATATGGAATGAATACCCAGCATGTAGAAAGCTATAATAATAAATTTAAATATAAAATAAAAAACAAAAAAGGAATAAGAAAAAAAAAAGGTGAAATGTTTTTAAAAGTATTTATTTGGTTTGAATACATACAAAAATAACATAATGACAAAATTTTGGATTTAATAAAAATTTAATTTTTTGCATAATCTTTTTTTCATAATTTTTGATTTTATCTATCTTATCGTTATCGGTCGACCATAATCCCATTGAACCAATATTTTAATATAATATTGAATAGCATTTAAATCATATTGCTATATAAATCAATTAAAAAAATAAAAATCTTGTGGCTATAATAGACTAATAATGTCATTAAATTCTATTATAAAATCAAAATAAAGATTTCATGTATTTAAAAAAATTTAATTAATTGCAAATAATTCATACATAATGTTTATTTTTAATTTAAAAAGAAAGAAAACAATATTATTAATTTTATTAATAATTCTAATATAAATACAGTTTCGGTTTGTATCAATTTTTGTATTTTATTGATAAATAATGTAATAAAAATATTTTTTAAGTAATTTTTTTTAATAAAACACTTTTTGAGGTATCATAATACTAACAATAAAAATTTCTGTTTATTTATTTTACTAAAAAATAATTAAGAATAAAAATTAGCATTTATGGTATATTTTTTTATTCAGTTTATATAATTAATTACAGCTTATTTTTTTTAACTAAAAACAAAGGCAAAAAAAAATACTTTCGTTAAAAAAACAACCAAAAAATAAAAAATCGTTATTTCTTTTTTTCTGCACCAAAAATCTGTAATTTTTTTTTATTCCCCCAGTTATTTCTTTTCGATGACATTTTATCAATGAGTTTATAAATCAAATGAAGACGCTCCAAATTCCTAACACAAAAAAACTTTTTGAGCATATTTAAATAGTTGATTCCTTCTTGCCTGGCAATAATATAATTTTATTTTGTGGTTCTGATTCAATATCAGCACGGTTTTGAGATCATGGTATCACAATATTAACTTCATTCTAGCAAATAAAATCATTAGTTTCAATTTTATTAAAATCAATCGCTTCATCCAGTGATGATCACTGAATTTTTATACAATCTTTTTTACTCTACAATGGATTTTCAAAATTATTTTTAACTTTTTTGAAAGTTTATGATTTTAGTAGTTGTTTTTATATTCCATGTTCGAATTATATAAGGAATGCTATCAGATCAATTAAATTTTTGCAGAATCTCGTTAATGTCAATATTTTCATTTTGAAAAAACATTTTTTGAATAAAATATTTTTTATAGTTACCTTAAAAAGAATGAATAACACCTTGATTTGGATTGAAGTTTAGATATGTTGTTTTTGGCAGAAGAATAAGTTTAATACTGCTAAAAGATTTAGCACCCACAATATGACAAATCCATTATCAATTAACATTGCAATTTTCCTGTTTTTATTAAAGAAGTTTAAATTTAATGTTATCAACCACTCTTCGAAAATAGTTCTTGTCTTCCGTGGTTTCGAAGAATTTTTATAAATTATTGATTTCCTATTAACATCACAATTTTTTAATCAACGTGGTTTTTTCACCTTTTCTATTATGACACAAGGTAATTTTTTACCCGTTGAACTTGCAGCAAATAATAAAGTGACCCTTTCTTTAAAAAAAAGTTATCTCAAATTTTTATCTTCTAGAGATATTATTGTTCTTATTGGAATACATTTAAAAAAAGAGCCATCTCATCTGCATTAAAAATGTCTCTTAAATCATAATTTGAGTTTATTTACAGTATTCCTCTTAATTTTCATATATTAAAATCAACGAGTTGCTATTATTCTGACACAACTTTATCATTTATTTTAAATCTTTGTTTAAAACATATTCTCAATGTACTTGAACATTTAAAATCTATCAAATCCAACATTTAGCAAGAATCCAATGCTGATCTCGTCAAAAACTAATGGTTTAATATTTTGTTTGTTTGTCTTTGTGGGACAAACCATTCATATAATTGTGGTTCAAAATCTTCCGTTTTTCTTTGTGATTATATTTTTTTTCTTTTAGTAATGGCTTTGTTTGGCATCATTTGAAAGCTTTTAATTAATTCTTTTTGTTTTGAAATTCCGTTTATTGAACCATTCACATGTTAAATTGTTGTGCCATAAATGTTTGGGAAACTTCACCACTGTCTTCGTAATTTTGAATTACGTTTGATTTTTGTTCAGTGTTGTATGTTTTCCTTTTTGTTCGTAATTGACGGCATTGTTGTTGGGTTTAAAAATCGTTTTCGTTAATTTAGTTTAAAATGCTGATTAAATATTTGTTTTAGTATAAAAAATTTAACTTTATATTCATCAATATACATAATCTGTTTAATACTATTCTATACATAAAGGAATGTGGAGTAATATATAATTAAAAAACTATTTTGCCAATTTCATATGTAGAATTTTAGTTAACAATAATCTGTATTAAAAATATTTACAGTTGTAGAGATTCTATTGTTAAATCATAATTGAAAATTATTTTAAATTAATAAATGGTGAATACATATTCAGATAATTATTATAAATTTTCGTTAAAAAACGATTAATAAAAAATGCTAACTGCTTCAATTATTTTAAAATTAATAAATGGTAAATACATATTCAGATAATTATTAAAAATTTTCATTAAAAAACGATTAATAAAAAACGATAACTGCTTCAATTATTTTAGTAAATTAATAAATGGTTAATACATATTCAGATAATTATTATAAATTTTCGTTAAAAAACGATTAATAAAAAATGCTAACTGCTTCAATTATTTTAGTAAATTATATAAATTTTTGAGATATTAGCATGTCTTTTATCCAATATTGAATGCTCAGAAATTGCAAGGTAAACGCTATAATAATATTAGTATGCATGCAAAAGCTTCTCAACATAATTTTACATATTTATCAACTGATCGTAATAATGTTTCTAAAATTCTAGTAGAAAACGGACCATCAAAATGGGCTTCTAAGGACAGTTCATGTTTCGGTCGTCAGCAATCTCCTATTATAATAAATAAAAATGTTATTGAAGAAAATAAAAAAAAAAGATTAAAATTTAATATATTCAGAGGAATACCTTCTATAGGTCGAGGAGAAATTTCTATTAATGTCACGTTGAGTTTAGAAAATTCAGTAAAATTTACAATAGAACCTCCATTTACCATGATAATTGTAAGAGGTCAGGAAAATTACAAATTTTTCGAAGGGAGAGTAATTTATGGGTGTAGTTCTGATAAAACTGAACATATCATAAAAAATGTAAAATCTGAACTTGAAGTATTATAATTAAATTCATTTAAGCTTCAACTGACATTTATTCCAGAAGATACAAATGATCTAGCATCGTTAAAAAATGATGATAGGATTATCATTGTTTCGATCCTTTTAAAACAAGTTTAACTTCATATATATAATCTTAGGCTTTTAATGTTGAAGGATTAATAAATATTCGAGGTTCTAATCAGATTATTACAGGTGAAAAAAGTAGTTGAACTGTGATACTGATTAAGTTAATCCATTTTTTCCTAAATTTAATTTTGTCTTGGACGATATAGTTGAATTACTTAATAAAGCAGGATATTTTGAATATAGAGGATCTATGAGTTCTCCACCATGTCAGGAGAGAGTTGATAGAATAATATTAGAAAAAATACTTGATATTAGTAATGAGGAAGTATTTAAATTTTTTATATATTAAGATGTTGGAATTAAGACGATTTAAATTTAAAAATAAAGTTTTTTGCGATTTATATCGACCACATCAAATGATATTTAATAGACGTGTCTTTTATCAAAATGAAGTTTGAAAAAACCCTAAAAGAATATATTTTAACGATATTTATTAAATAATTTAATAATTTTCGTGCTTACATAAAATTGAAAAATTATTAAAAGATAAAAATAAATTTTAGAATTAAAAAGTTCAAAATCATACAAAATATTAATTGAAATTGGGAAAATAATGTTTTTGATTATTCTTGAAAATTGAATACTCTAATTACTGATTAGACCTTTCACCTATAAAAAATATGAATCTTTTCGGATTATATAAAATGGAACATGTACTTTGGCTCTTTAATAGTAATTTAAATAGACAATATTGTTTTAAAATTTCAATTAACCAAATACTTTATTTCAGTTTAAATAGTAAATATTAATGAATTCACTAAAAAAAATAGTTTTCAACATTTAAAAATTTAATGTAAAAAAAACTAATTTTGTAAAAAAAATCCAAAATAATTATTTTTTTAAATATTACAATAAAAGTAGGACAAATTTTTAAAATTTCAAAGATATTTTGTAATATATAAGTTTTCAAGTTATTAATTGAGTCTATATATTAACTTTAATTAATTTTCATGTAAGCAGCATAATTAATTAAAAAACTAAAATTTACTATTAAGAAATTAAAAATTATTATACATGATTCAATTTCAATTGTAAAAGAGAATATGTCAATATTATTACAAATGATAAATAAATCAGAACTATATAAATAAATTATAGTCTTATGTTAAAAAATAATTCTCAGTCCAGAAGAAACTAATCTGGTAAAATAAATTTATGCAATTTTTTATTTAACATAAGGAGATCCAGTTTTTTTCAATAATAATTATATTTCATTTTCTTTTCTTAATTTCAATTGGAATTTATCTATTAAATAAATATTTAAAATATAAATACTTAAATTATTTTATCAGCTTATAAAATTACTTGAATATATTGAATGAAATTATATAAAATCTATTATTAATTTTATGATTACATATATTTAATAAATTTTTTATGTTAAAAATTTGTAAAATCCAATTTATGGAAAGAAAAATAATTTTAATCAGGTAAAAACCGTGAACCGAAATTTTGTCACAGAAAATTTTTAATACGAAAACACTTTTAAACAATTTTTATTTTTGTGATTATGCCATATACCTCATGTATTGTACTTCTAATCAATAACTAACTTTTTTCCATAACTTTGCAAATGATTGTTTAAAAATTTATATGATAAAAGAACTACTAAATAACGATAGTCTAATTTAGTAAATAAATTCAAATTAAAAAATTTAGATATGGCAAATATTTGATTTTAATTAAACTAATTAATCATTTTTAAAAGTTTTCCGTGATAAAATGTTGTGGTACCGGTAAAAACATACGATATTATTTTCAATTTATACAAAAATTAACTTTTATAATCTAATCATCTCAATTAATCTATTCCAAAATTAAAATTTAATTGAAAGAATCTTCAAACTTCACTACTGTTATAATTAAATATTTAATACAAATAATTTACATTCAATTATAGTTCTAATCGTCTGATATAAGATATTACGATCAATTATTTTTGATATTTTATCAATTAAACTTACACTCAGTGAATTTATTTTAATTAAATTTTTTTAATAATAAAATATTATTATGTATAAAATTAAAATATTGTTTTTATAGATAAATACTGAAAATATGCTAAAATTAGTTTAACCACTTCATGAATGGGTTTTTGTAACAAAAAAAAATTAAAAAAATCGGGTTATTTTTTATTTAACAAGTACCTATATTTTTTAAATTGCTCAGTTCAAAAAAAGTTGATAATTAAAAACAGAAATAAAAAAGAAATGTAAAACAATTTTGTGGTGCAAAATTTTAAAACCAAAGAAAAATTAGAGTAACAATAACTATAATACCACATAATAAAAAAAAGTAATAAATTACATCAAAAAATATTAATAAGTTGATTTTGTATGATATGTTTCGAAAAACGGTTCCAAACAGAAACCAACTTCCTAATTTTTACACAAATAACGACTGTCTCTCCGTATTTGTTTTCCAGAATCATCTTGCTTGGAACAGCAGATTACACACCTTTTTTGGGTTTATTTTTATTTTCAGTATCTGGAGTTGACTTCAAAAAATGTCGTTCTGTCAATCGTATCGGGTTTGATGTTTTACTTAGGCTTTTACCTTTACTACAAAAATCTGGTGAATTGTATTTTTTCTATATATTCTTTTATCAATTTTGTTCGAAACTCTAAATGTGTCATAGAGCCCCCAGTTTTTGAAACAAGCACAAAAGAATTCCAAAACGCCTATTCCAAGAGATGTAAAAATATTTTTTTTAGTATTTTTTTCTTTTTTTTCTCGAATGTGGATAATCAGAAAGGTGTTGTTCAACTCGATCAATACCCCATTTTAAAATTATAGTCAATAATCACTTTTGGTTTTGTCATTTTTTTATGATTTCCACAGTATTCGTCCTGTAAATAGTTGAGAGAAAGTACACATCCCGCTTGTCTTTCCATCAAATCAACATGGTCCTTAGTTTTCTAAAAGTTTTTATGAATCCAGAACTATTTTTTCTGGACGTTTTATGTTCCTGGGCAAGTTTCTTCTATTTGCTCTAATAGTTTTAAAAGATCAGTATGATATGAGTAAGTATACCGGCCAATTCGATAGAACTATAAAAGTTGTCAATTGTTAGATAGTATCACTTATTTAGTAAAGGTTTCAACAAACTCATTACTACTTGTGAGGAAATAGGTAAATTTGGAAATTCTCCGTCAATAATTGTTACTTTGCTAGTATAAATGAGAGAAGACCAAATTTATCCTGATTTTGATACACAAAGATAATAATTTTTGATACCAAATCTTGCACGTTTTATGGGAATATATTGTTTCCAAAGTAGTGAACCTTTATAAAGCAGAAGGCTTTCATCAATGGTCATATATTTTAGAAGTGTATATGCCAGTTTAAATTTTTTATTGAGGTTCTTATAAATCGGCCAGATCTTGTTGAGTTTTGGTATTGTTGGATTATATGTCTCGTTATTCGTAAAATGTAAAAAATTTTTTTATAAGCACATATTTTTTATATGACATTTTTCTTTTATAGAATGGAGTAGAAATGCAACTTTTCTTCGACCAATACATTTTTTCTTCTTACTTATATGTAATACTCATAGCCATTACGTTTGCAAAAAAATGCATACCTTCGGTAAACTCACATATCATTGTTTTTTCAAATTTCAACGTGGCAATTGTCTTGTTCTCTCACTTTGTATCTAAAAAAAATTTGTGTCATCTACAATTTTTCCAACCAATTTATCGTCCAGAAAAAAATTGAAAAACTGCATTAGGTTTGTTAATGGTAAAATTTGCTCATTTTCAAAGAGTTTCCAATTAATTTTAATGAAGCCGAAGGTGGTGGAATATCTGTACAAATATCGATATTAGTTCATTCATCTAATTCTGTCTGATTCTCGTGATGGTCGTTTCGAGATTCCTCTTCCGATTATGAACCAAAAACTGAAGTTCAAGATCCACTTTCTGATTGGTCTAAGTTCAAACCTTCCCACTCACTATCACTCTCAATGATAAAAGGGATCTTGAATATCAAAAAAAAAACAATACTCGTAAAATACGTACTAAAAAAGATTGTTTTCAAAATATAATACTTACAAAGTATTTTATATTGTTTTTGAAGAAGTAAAAAGCTTGAAAGAATAATACAAAGCAGAGGAAGCGATATGCACAAACTTGCACGA
>CAKKLC010003494.1:227-22368 GCA_918559645.1 Ceratonova shasta | reverse complement strand
TGTTGTTGCAGAGGTAGATTGTAACATTAAAACTACCCAGAAATTTTATACAGAACTGAGAATTTTATGCAAGAGTTATTTTGACTTAAACCTGATAAATTGGGTGGTTCAGGGGTAGTTATCAGTGTTGATAAATCTCTATTGAGGCAAAGAGCCAAGTATCACGTTGGAAGACACACCAAACATGAAATATGAGTTCTCAAAATTATCGATACCAGCTTCAGTCTTGCGAGAGGATTTATGGTAGTTGTTCATGATAGAATTGAAAGAACGCTGCTTGCAATAATCAGGGCTCACTGTCGGCCAGGATCTACAATTCATAGTGATCAGTGGCGATCCTACAATAGCCTCGCTAAGCATGATTTATTTCACCTCACCGTGAATCATTCAGTAAATTTTGTTAACCCTGAAACAGGAGCGCACAGCCATTATGTAGAATCATTTTGGAATAAACAAAAACTAAGAATAAAGAAAAACTAAGAATAAAGAAAATGATGGGTGCAGAAGGTAACTTACTTGAAGACTATCTCGCTTGCCTTATGTGGTGGGACAATATATGCCTTAAAAACTTTAACAAGGTGATCGATTTAGTGAGAAAACTTTATAAATAAATTGAGTTTAAGTTACATTTAGTTGTCTTTTAGATTATTTATGACGTATTTTTACATTTTTTTTACAATATTTACTTATCTAATAGTGAGGGAAAAATTATTCAAGGTCCGAAATTTTTATTTCTTAATTTATTTTATTTCTTTTTGTATTTATATTTTTACTTTAATTAGATAGAAAATAAGTTAAAAATTAATATAAAATAAAGTTTTTGTTATAAAATATAATAATAAACCTATATTTTTTTATATTATAAATCGATATGATTAAATTATTTTTTTCAGTTAAAAAATAATTATAAAATAAAGTTTTTGTTATAAAATATAATCATAAACCTATATTTTTTTATATTATAAATCGATATGATTAAAATATTTTTTTTCAGTTAAAAAAATAATTATTAATTAAAGTTTTTGTTATAAAATATAATCATAAACCTATATTTTTTTATATTATAAATCGATATAATAAAAATATTTTTTTTAGTTAAAAAATTAATATAAAATAAAGTTTTAGTTATAAAATATAATCATAAACCTTTATTTTTTTATATTATAAATCGATATGATTAAAATATTTTTTTTTAGATAAAAAATTAATATAAAATTAAGTTTTTGTTATAAAATATAATCATAAACCTATATTTTTTTATATTGTAAATCGATATGATTCAAATATTTTTTTTCAGTATAAAAATTAACATTAATAATTAATTTTTTTTATCAATTTTCGTAGTTCTAATTGCATTTGTTTAAAAATAAGATTCATTTATTTATAGTTAAATATTAGGATATAATATAGTAATTCGGATTAGTATTAAAATTTCCCCCGTATAAATTTTTATAAAACTTATGGTAAAAAAATTCAGAAAAACTCAATTATTAATGATACCTGTTTATTAAGTTAATCACTTCTTGGAAATTCTTCATACAAGCATTATCCCACCACATAAAAGATAACAGATATTCCCTAATAATATTTCCATCTATTCCTTTTATTTTCTTCTGCCTTAATTTTTGTTTATTCCAATACGATTCAATGAATTGGAATAAACATAAATGGTTTGGTCTACAAAATGCAAACGATGGTTTACAACTTCGTGAGATAGTTTAAATTTTGTATCTCATTATAGGCTCTCCGTCCATCTGAATGTACGATAGAGTTTTCCTAGACTACTTGTTTAATTATAGGTAGTAGAGTTTCGGCATCTCTGTCATCAACCTGTTTCATCACTCCTCTTGCGGAAACAAAGCCGGTGTCGCATATACCGAGGACCTGGAATTCGTTGTTATTACCACTGCCTCAATTGTATTTCGGTTTGTGTCTGAACAATGATTCATCGATATTAACCATGCAGCCTACCCTTCCTAGAAGTAATGGGTTATCCATATAGAATCTTTTGCAGAGATCTCTTTATTTTTAAATATAGTATTCAAAGAATTTTTGCAACAATCCAGCTCTTTAAATGGATCTACGCATTGTATTTCATTCAAAAAATTTCAAAAAATCTTAAGAACGTCCTTCAATGAAAAATTAATAGACTCCAAAAATCCTTAAATTCTTATGATTTTTGTAGTTTAAAATTTCGTGAATTTGTTATTAAAACATTTAAAAACTTTCTTGTCTTTTATTTTGTTACATTTACATCCCACATCCGAGTCAAACAGTGTGTACATAACATAAATGTTTTTAAAATTATAAGTTGTCTTAGAAAAGCTATCTGAAATTCTACTTTTGCCATAATCATAGGTTACATCAACGTTGTATAATTTCAAGACATTTTAGGGTTCAAAGATATTTTTATTTAATTAGTTAAATTCTGACCTAATAATTTTATAATGAAATATATAGTTTTATTGATTTTGAATATAAAAATAGGAATCAAAAAAAAATTAAAAATTGAAAAAATATTTTTGTCGATAGGGGTACAGGAATTCATACTCAGCATGTCGAATCCTTAAATAATGCATTAAAATTGGAAATTAAAGCTAGAAAGGGAGTTCATACTGTTAAAAGACCATTGTTCTTAGCTAAGTTTGTATGAAAATGGAATAACAAAAGAAATTTTGTTGATGCAATATTTAAATTAATTAAATTTGAATTAGTCTGTAATTTTTTTATTTAATTGCGAAGATTAGTATTATAAAGATTTTGAATGCAAAAATTTCCAAAGGCATTTTTTTTACATGATTACATTGCGGCATTTTTTTTACATGATCTAAAATATCAAAAAGGACAAGACCCGCGTTTGATAGATATGATCTCGAAATAAATGAGAATACTGTGGCATATATCATAATATTGTTTAATAAAACCGATGGATTTTACCTATTAAGAAACGGAAGAGGAGAAATAAATTAATCAATGAAAAGGCACAAGCAATTATAAACAATGCAATACACCAAGACGTTAGTGTTCCTCTTGGAACATAAAGAACAAAAATTCAAAAGGAAATATAAATATTTCCAAGATTTGCTACAAATTCATGGTCACTTGGTGACATGAATTATTCGTTAAAGCTAATAACCCTAATACCAGAGTCTCGCAATACATCTGGTAATATTAATATAATGGAAATTTACTGCAACGAGTAAATGTTACAAGATTAAAAAAGTTTGATTTTTGTTGATGACTTTACAGTGAGTTGAAATACCATAGGATGAAACGGAAGAAGTTTAAGAGGTACACAGGCTCATAAGAGCATTTGAGCAATCAGATCAAAAAATGTTTCTGTTTGTGTAGCAATAATGAAGGATGGGGTTTAACATTTTAGAATCAATGATATTTCTTTTAACTCATTGTGATTTCTAGAATTCTTAATAAAGTTGGTTACTGAATTGCATAATTCTCGAATTTAAAAGGTCATATAATAAGTGATAATGCATCCTTCACAAAAATGAAGAGCAGAGAAATTTAGAATTAAAAAATGGATTTGATCATGTTTTTTTCCCACCATATATTTTACAACACAATCAATTCGAGGAAGTTTTTAGCAATTGGAAACATAAGATTTCTCAACAAAATGTGAGAAATATTCAGGAACTCTATTTATTTATAAATAATTCTTAAGAATCTAATAACTAATGAATACTTTCAAAGATTTTTTCAACACATTTTACATTTGTTTTGAAAGGAAAAAGAAGAGAAGAATTTAAATAAATTACTAGTTTTTATTTTTGTATTATTATATCTTCAATAGATTATATCTTTTTGTGATGTTTACTGGTTTTTATACAGTTTATATGTGTCATTTATTTATATGGAAAAATCGTTAAATAAAATGAAAAACCCTGTATTAGTTAAAAATCTAGCTGAAAAAAATCAAAAAATCATTCAATATAGGATTCTTCAGTAAATAACAAGAATATAATTGAAAAAAATAATATTTGCATTCATTTATGCTGTACAAATAAAATTAGATTTATTGAAAAAAACGACATAATTAATTTTAAAAACAGAATAGATAGTTTAAGTACAAGATGGATTCAAAAAATATTGCAAAACATTTAAAGAGATTTATTTATGATTGCAATTTTTAGTATAAACTATAAACTTATTTAAATGGATTAATTAAATGATATTCAATAATAATAATAGGAATTTTTAGTTTTAATCTACTAATAACTTTTATTAAATGGTTTTAAGAATATTCACATTAAAAATTAATATTTTATATAATATTAAAACTAATTTTAAGTATAATAACGGAATATTATAAACTAGTTATATATACATATTAGAGTGGCCCAAAATAACTTGTCAGATTTTTTTGCAACATTTTGTTTTTTGTGTTTTTCTTACTTCAAAACAGAACAGAAAAAATTTCATGAATATATGACTTGATTAAGTCTTGTCTCATCGACACTAAAATTTTAAATCATTTTGAATGTGAGTATGTATATATAAAGCAAACAGAAAAATCTAGAAGGTTCTGGAAAATTTTAGAAAGATTTATACAATTCTAGAAATTTTAGTAAGGTTTCTAGAAAAAAATATGGAAAATTTGAGAAAGTTGCTGGAATTTCTTGGAAACTCTATAAGTTTTGATTTTCATATAAATATGTAGCTTTACAGGTACTTTTCGATTTAGTTACAAAAATTCAGTTGCTTAAAGATAAGTTGTTGCGGAATACAATTATTATTGATTTAATTATGACTAATAGGTCGAAAACAGTTGTTCATTAAATTAGTGAACTATCTGAAGATTTTTCTAAACGAGTTTTTTCAACAGCTCTAAATGTTTTGAGTGTATACTTTAATTTACAAAAAATTAATAAAGGAGTTAAGAAAAATGATGTTTCTGATATCATGCATAGTTTGTTGAGCAACTAAGATAAAGCGCTACCTCTAGGGCTGAAAAACAGGCTATCATTAAAAACTTGTAAGTACTTATTGACAAGTACCGAGAGGTTGAGAAGAATGTTAAAAGAAGAATAGATATTTAACGTGTAAAAGAAGCTGACTTTGTAAGCTTCACATCTGCCATCTTTGGCATCGAACACATCAATGGCCATACTATGATTAGAATTGAAGAAGACAGGCTTTTCTTGCATGATCAGCAAAGTCAACGAAAAATAATAATAAAGAAAATTGAAGACAAAAAATTGACAAAGAAGGAACAAAGAGCTAAAAAACGAAAGAATAGGTTGTTTAAAAATTTGTACACAAAAACGAAAATTTTTTAATGTAGTCCATAATCATGCTGAACTAACAAAACCAAACAGTAATGATAGTTTAAAGAAGAAAGACAAAACTAATCCTAACCAGTGTCAATGAAATAAACATCAAATCTGCCAAAATGATGTTGCTTGAAATTGTAGATTTGGTTTGATCATAGGTAGCCTCTACTCTTGATCGCGCTAAAATTAGTGATAAACAGGCAGTTCACATCCTTACTGCGAGAAAGTTCTTGATGCAAAAACAGACGATATTGCTTTGTCAAGGAGTAGGATGCAAAGAAATAAAAATAACATCGATGCAAAAAAGCAGCTAAGACCAAAGAAAGATTCCATGATGATGGAGAACAGGTAGTTCATTTTTATTTGAAGATACTTCCTGCAATATGTGGTAGTTCAGAGAAGGATAATTGTGTCGATATCCTCGTGTTTAGATTATGTATTGAGAAGCTTTTGACTGTGTGCTTAAAGTTGAAAAAGGAACAAGTAAACTTGTTTCAGCGGTGATTGCAAATTTTTAAAAGGATTGCTGATTGAAGGAAAAGATCTCTGCCATTTCATTCAACACAACCGCCGGAAAACACAGACTACATATATGAAACATGCGTTATTCTTTAAAATAAATTGAGTAAGAATCAGCTTTGGTTAGCTTGCAGACATTATATACTTTAGTTGATGTGTGTATAATTTCTTCTTCAAAGACTTTTGGTTGGTACAGCAGGGCCGGATGTACTGCTATTCAAGTACTTTTAAACTTTTTGGCAAAAATTAAGACAGACTGGCTTTAATATATGCCACGATCTTCCACTGCAGCAAAATCTCATCCCCTTAAAACAAGAAGTGATCACATTGTATTCAAGTATCCTATAAATAAAGGATAACTCAAGATATTTTCTACGCGAAGCTTGCAAAGAATTTTTAACTAAAAATCTTATTTTCCTCGGAGGTATTCGCCATCTCATTGTGGTGCGGTTTTGTGTTCCAAAAGCTTATCACCATGCAAGGTGGATATCTAAAATAATCTACATCGTGAAGATTTATCTCTTCCGTCATCAATTCAAACTCACTAAGCATAAATACCGACCTTTTGCAGAATTTTCTATCTTTGCATCATTTTTTTACATAAAAGCTTAGATTTAGTGCCTGATTGCAGCAGACGCACCTCTGAATTATTTAGATTTCATCAAGTTTTTTTTTATTATAAGGATGTTTCTCCTTCCGTTTTCAAGACTGTATTGAAACTTTTTGACCACCATCCCTGGTACCTTAGTCCACTACTCTTTCGTCTGCTTCTCTTTTCTTAACGTGTTTTAGGGATTAAAAAAAACAGCCTTGCTGCTTTTTTGAGGTAACTCATGGAAACAGCTTCTGAAGATCAGAAAGAGGAAGAAAGGTACATCCGCAGCATAAATGATCATTAAGCTCTTAATAGTGCGAAATTAAAGGATTTTGTGATCTTGTTATACCTGCTCTTCTTTTACGATCTTCTGCTTTGAAAAATTTTTTAATGACTGATGCTTTTTCCTGGCAACAAACTCCAACATTTTTAGAAGTCAAACAGCAATGGTCTCTTCCTATAAAGTTGTAAACGACTGTGCCGAGTGCGGAATAACACTGGCATTATCATCCAACTCATCCCTCACCTAATCAGATTAGCAAAAGCTCAATGTGCTCTAAATTGTTTTAGGGCTTTCCAAAGAGTTGCTAGATGCAAAAATTTTAACATCGTTGAAGATATTGCAACTTGAAAGGCCTTGAGAACTTCAGATTAAATAATATTTAAAGTATATTTTTTAATGGCCTACTTAGTACTACACTCCAATACAGTTTGGTTAATGTGTCATGTAACTAGTTTTATTTTACTGTTCAATTCCTACTGTTTGATAAATTGTTCTTTTATCTAAAAATAGAATTTTAAACATTGCAAATTTTTCATTTAATTCAACTGCTAAATACCATAAAACACGAGATTACAAGTGAACATAGGGAGTATTTATAAAAGCCCCTATCGTTTTAAATTTAGTGTATACATTTTTAAATCTAAGTGGACCAGAAAACTAAAATTTTCCTGATAAAAAAACCAACTTTATTTTTTTTCATGATAAAGTGAACGACTCTAATATATATACATATATAAAAAAAACTTATTATATTAAAAAAAATGTATTCAAATTAATTCCTCGTTTATAATATAAAATTAGGTCATTTTATTTTAATTCATTAATTTTTTTAAGGCTTTTTAATTGGCGTAGGCAACCTACGGCACGCGATGGGGTTCTGAAAGGCACTCTACAAAGTAATCAGGGAAATCACGAAAATATCGAGACGAAGTGATCTTTAAATAAGAGAAAATTTTTAATTATAATTATTTATCTAACGTGGCTCGCCAATATTTCAAAAATCTGCGTAAAGGTTTGGTGAAAGCGCATTCGGAGTAAAAGGGATGAAACATACGTAGCGCAGACTAGTTATCGAAGCGTACTTTACGAATTTTCAAGCCGGAATGTCGTTCGCCCCTCTCTTTCTCGTTTTGCTACTGCACACCATTTGCCTGTAATACCAGTTAAACTTGCCTTTTGTTTAATACTGGTCGTTACTTTCCGTTCTAACTTTTTTGTAAATACTTGTATCTTGTTGGTTTAATCTTTTTTATAGTTCATCCATTTAATCAAATGTAGGGTAAGAAAATAAAACTAAATATTCGCGGTTTTCAAGACTATTGGAAAATGAATATGGATTTATACAACAAAAGTTTCGTGCTGTATGGGCGATATTTTGCGAAAGTGTCGTATGCCGCGCGTCAAGTTTACTATGAAATTTTCAAACCAAACATTAGTCCTCATTTAATAGTAACGATGAGAAATGTGAAACTATAAAAAGAGCTGTTTCTGGTTATAAGAAACAAGTAACTTTTTTTTGTGAAATAACTGGAACTAAGCCTAAAGCGACATAATACAGCTTCACAATTGCTCATTTCATAGCTGTCAAAGGCAAACCATTTACAGATGGGTAATACAAAAAGAGAAATCTTTTAAAAAAGTGCTGAAAAGTTGTTTAGCGATTTACGTAACCAACAAACCATATTATCCTAAATTCGAGAAATAGCAGCTTCTGCGCGAACAATTGAAAGAAGAATAACTGAAATGGCAAACAATGTAAAAAAAACAAAATTCTAGATTTTAAGAAGCTGTTGCATTTAGCGCCGCTGTTGATGAAAGTACTGTTGTAAATGATATTGCGCGGCTTGCAGTAGTTGCACGGTATTGTGATAAAGGTCAAGTGTATAAAGAATTATGCAATTTGATTCCTCTGTCTGGGACAAATAAGAGGCAGGATATTCTGGTTTTTTTCATAAATTATTTTGACAGCAAGAACATTAATATCAACAAATATTTTGTGTAACTACTGATGGCGCACCTGCAATGGTTGGCAAGTATAGAGAATTTGTCAAACTTCTAGAAAATCATATCGGACATAAAATATTGAACTTCCATTGTATAATACACTAGGAAAGTTTAGTTGCCAAAATTTCGTCGCAGCACTTAATTCCTGTAATAAATACTGTTGTTAAAATAGTTAATTCCATAGTGTCTCGCTTTTCATTGACACACAAGCAATTTAAATCTCTTTTAGAATAAATTGGAAGTGAATATGTTGATATCTACCTTATGGAGCTATTATCGTTGGGTTAGTCGAGGCAATATCTTAAATAAGTTTGTGTCATGTCTGAAACACAAAAAGTTTTTCTTAATGAAATGAACAACATATCCCCGAATTGAACGATAAAGAATTGTTATGCAAATAGATGTTTCTGACTGATATAACTAAACATCTGAATGAACTAAACTTATGATTGCAAAGAAAGCACAAAAGTGTGCTCGAACTTTTTGTATATTGGACAGGATTTGCTACAAAATTAAATATATTTTTATGTGATATTAATACTACTACCTACAAATACTTCCCAAATTTTATATTGCTTGCAATAAAATCGACCATAGACAAAGATGAAGTTAAAACCTACGTTGAAGCACTTAAAGATGAATTTTTCAGAAGATGCGAAGACTTTGAAGCTCATTTGTTTATATTTTACTTCTTCATAACACCAGATTTAATAGATCCATTAATAATTCCGTTTAATTTTTCAATTTTTGAGTGGATCAATGTTGATAATTTTTAAATGGAACTTATCAAACTTATATCCTCCGAATTATGGAAAAAAAAATTTAAGGAATTACGAAAAAATCTGGAAGATTAGTCTATGGAAAAATCGAATGCTATATTAAATTTTTAGATGTCATTGTCGGAAAGATTAATGTTTAAAGAAAATTAAATGTGCTCTCCTTTCCGCTTTTGGTTCAACAAATCTCTGTGAACAAATTTTTTTCTCACATGAAACATATTTTGAGTCTAAAAATGAGTCGTTTAACAACTGAACATTCAGAATCTTGTGTGAAATTAAAAGTCAAAAATTATAACCATGATATTGAAATATTAAGGAAAAATGTGCAGGAACAAGGTTCGCATTAAAATTTTTTAATTTATGTTAGAATTTTCCGTTTTTTTTTAATTTGTTTAAAAAGATAAATTTGGTATCAAATTCTTCTCCTTTAGAACCCCATTATATAATTTAAAATTAAGGCGGCACCCTGTAATTATATTGGTAGAGTTTCTTCGCACACCACAGCTAAAAAAAGGTTGTCGACCTATATTTTATAATATTAATCGAATTATTTACTAATATCATACTTTTCTATAAATTCATATATTTTAAAAATGATTTTATTGTGTGCGGAAAGCATGAATATTACTTTTTTTCAATTTTGTTGCAAAATGTATTCTCTTGAATTTTAAACTATTATTAAACGGTTATTGACTTAACTCTTAATTTAATAATATAAATGAAAATATAAGTTCGACAATATAACTTATTTTAAATTTTTTAATATAGAACTTGTTTTTAAAAGAAATTTTAAATTTATTTATAAAATATCGATAGGATTTTTTAAAATATTACTTTATTTATTCATAAATTTAATTATTAAGTAAGAAACTTAAACTGTATATCAAGCGAGAAAGTTAGTCTCTTTTGAGTTATTCTGGTTATTGAATAGTATGATTAAATTAAACAAAACTGAAGAATTCCAATATATATATATATATGATAAATTTAATTTATTTAACTTCTTTTTTTGGTTATTATAAAAATAATTAGTTGTTGATGAGGACATAATGTTAAATTTTGTATATAATTATATTTGTAATACTTAATCACAAAAATTATAAAAAAAATCCTATAATTTTAATAAAAAATCTAGAATCACTCAATTTAAATATATTAATAATTATATTGAAATAGTTAATAATATAATAGTGAACGTTTCCTAATTTAATTAAAAAATATTTTTTTTAATGGGTAACTATTATTAAAATATTTTTTAAATATTTTTTTATTATATGAGAAATTAAAAACTTTTAATTGTAAAATTAAATCGAGTTTATTTTTAAAAAATATAGAAATAATGGTAAAGGTATACTTTTAGGGGTATAAATAAAAAATTAAAAATAAATTAATAAAAAAATATAAATTAATAAATTAATAATTAAATAATTTAAATTTAAGCTAACCAGATTTTAAATAAATTATAAAATAATTGAAAAATTTTATTAATAATATATATTTTAAAAAAAACAAACCGCCATTAAAGGAAATGTATACGGTGTTTGAAATTAAAGAAAAAACAGTTACGCCAGAATCAAGTTATAATCTTGCAGTAGAACTTGAGCTAATCAACCTAGCACTTCCTTTTGTGATTTGTGCAAAGGAACAACTTTTTTAGAAAATTTAAAAATATGACATAACACCAAAGGTGAGTTTAGGTGTTGTTTTAAAGGATGTAAGTTTAAAAAAAGTTTGTTTACTGAAACATTCTTTTATAATACATACTTAACTATCTCAAAAGTTTTGCGTCTTTTTGCATGTTTTGCATAAGATAAAACGCTCCTTGAAGTAACTAAAAATCTTCAAATTTCAAAGTAAACTGCAATATCATACTTCAAGAAATTTAGGAGCAAGATATGCGAATCTTTCAGCAATTTAAATTATTACAAAATAGGAGGCTGCGGATATACTGTAGAAGTAGATGAATCCAAAATTTACACGCACAAAAATAAATGTAGGACGGATTCTTAAAAAGCAATCAATATGGGTCATGGGTGCATTGAGCCGTAAAACAAAAGAGTGTGTTTTTTTTTGTTACACGCATGATAAATAGGAATGTGATAAATGAATTTATGTTAAGAAATGTAGAAATCGACACTAGAGTTATAACAGATGGATGGAGAGAATACGTCGATCTAAATCATTAGGATATTTACATTTTGTTGTTAACAACACCGAAGGCTTTGTAGACTCACAGGATCAGGAAATACATACTAATGCAATTGCAAGGTTGTGGAGAACGCTCAAGAGCCAAATTCCCGACTCTGCAAATTTAGAAAACATCGACATTTATCTCAAAAAGTTTATTTTAAAGGTTATATAATTCAAGAAACAGCACTCATTGTTTACAGGCTTTATTTAATTTATACAGATTCGATACGGATTAAATAAATTGTTTTAAAGCAGTCTACCACATATATATTAATTTAAATTTGTCAATTATTTTATAATTTATTTATAATCTGGTTTTCTTAACTTGTAACTATTTATTAATTAATTAATTAATTTATATATTTATTAATTATTTATCCCGCCCAAAATATACTTAACCAAAATAATATAATAGTTACTATAATTTCAAGTGAAATCGTCATTTTTCATTTTATTTGAAAATAAATCGAGATTAAATAAATTATGATTTAATGATTGATTGATTAAATAATTAATTATTACAGATATTTAAAATATGTTTGAGATTAAATTATAGCACCTTTATGTATAAAAAATTAACAAAAATCTTGATTATTGGAGTTATTTTACATATTTGGTTATATTATTAATAGGGGGACCAACATTTGAAAATTGCATAATTTTTGCATGAACAAATTTTTTTGCATAATAAATTATGCAAAATCATTAAACCATGAAAATCATCAAAATGAACGGAAAGCCCAAAAATATATTCAACAGAATAGAAACGAATTCACACAAGCTGTAAATTGCAATATTTATTGTAATATATGCGCAGTAGAATTGAACCATGATCGAAAATCTGTTGAAGATAGCCATAAAAAATCTAAAAAACACATAGATGGAACAAAAAAATGAGTTAAAGATAATAAAAATGATTCCCAAACATTCCTTAAGAACCCAAAAAGTTCTTTTTTGAAAAATATCACTCAAGCAATAAGCTCATGTGGTATACCATTGAAGAAGCTTAGAAATCCTAATTTAATATATTATTTCGATCAAATTAGATTTAAACTACTATCTGAGACCACAATAAGAACTCATATTTTAAACAAATACTTAATGAATATGCGAGAAAACCTGAAAAAAAATTTAAAAACAAGAAAATTTCCATAGTAGCTAAAGAATCATGCATAAATCATCAAAAAATACCTTAATCTCATGGCTGCTCAATGAAATTCCGAAAAAAAATTTTTTTATTAAAGGTTTATTTAATAGAGTTCAGTATAAATTCCACAATAGTATCAGAAAAAATTATAGACTGCCTGAGAGAATATGAAATTGAATAATTTAAAATGACCCTTTAAATTACTGATGCAGCAAGATAAATGAAGAAGGCTGGGACCCTTTTGAAAGAAAAGATTTTTAACTTGTTTCATATATTATGTATGACCCATATTGTATATAATTGTTCGATGTAGATTAAAGGGCATTATTACATAGTTGATAATTTAATTAGTTCTATGAAAGCATTAACTGTTAAAAATGAACAGAATAGACACCTTTTCGAACAAATTGGTAAATACCGGATCTTATTATGACTATATGGCTTAGTTGGCTTCGTGCAGCTATATTCTATTCGAAGAATTTGGATAAAATACGTAATATAGTATAAAATATGGAAGATAATGGAATTTTAATGATGAATGCCAAACTTTCATGCTTAAGTCCAAACTTTTTGATGATTTGGTTAAGATAAATTATTCATATGAGAATTTAATTTGCATTATGGATGAATTAGAAAGTGGAGAATTACTGTTAAATAATGCCTATAAAAAACTAGATGTAATCAAATTTAAACTTGACCCAATAGACTTGTCAAGTTATATTGCGAAGAGACTTCAATAAGGAGATACAAAAGATATTTATAAGTTAAAAAAATACAAAAATTGACCCACCAATATTTATTCATTTATTTAACCACCCTTCAACTTCAATAACAGTAGAAAGGAGCTTTTCAATGCTCAAAAGAATGTTGAGGGTTGATAGAAATTTCGAAGCAGAAAATATTGAGTCTTTTTTTATATCTTTTTACAACACAAATTCGGAGTTGATAGAAATCATGGAAGGAAAAGATTGAAAATGGTGAAATTTATGAAAAATGTTCTTGCATAATTTCTGTTTTAATTTTTTGCAATATTTGCATAATTCCACTTTTTTTGCACAATTTTTGTATAATTCCGGGCCCCTTAATTTTTAACTATAATTATTATCAAGAAAAATCATCAATTAGTAAAAGACAGAAGTTTCAATATAATTTAATAAATGAAGTTAAAAAAAAATTATAAAAAACAACTTTACCGTATAATTATAAATAAAATTACATTTTTTTCGCTAATGCGGCTAATCTATATACTAGCAAAATTAATGGAATATTTAATTACAAACATTATAGGTAATATTCAAAGTTATATTTAGTTTAAAAACAAATATTTAATTTTATTAATTATGATATTATTAACATTTTTGAATGTAACAAAAATACGTATAATATTTTTAAAAAGATTTAAAAATTTAATAATATATAAACTAATATAATATTAAACTAACAATCTATATATCTATCAAATTTAGAATGTTTAATTGCTAATGACATTAAATAAAATATATTAAAATTTTTAATAAAATATTGTGATTAGAACACTTTATAAAATATAATATTAATCAGAAATATCTTAAATAGTAAGTTGAAGTTATTTAATTTTTAATTAATTTGATCTTAAAAATATTACGTTAAAATCCTTTTTTAATTAGATTAATTTTTTATAATATATTAATATTATTAAAGTACAGTAAACCCTCTGTACTTTTCGTTTTATTGTTTCGTGAAAATATCCGTAAATTATAGAGAAACGAAAAGCATAGAATTTGAAATTTTAATTTTTTATTAAAAACTTCAACATCCCCTCCATTTCCTTGCCTCTTTTCTTGATCTTGTGATCCACTTTTTTAATCATTGCTTTGGCTTCTATATTGAAGTTTTCATCTTCGTCAAAGTACCTTGAAAGTATTCGTATAGCACCTTTTGCCTCTTCAAAAGAGATTTTCTTCGGTTCAAGAGTACTATTAGTATCACAAGGTTGATTCTCGTCACTTTCTAATTCTGATTTATCAATAGTTTCATCTTCCAGAATAACGTCATTATAATCATAATTGAAGCCACAATACTCTGTAAAACTGAAAAAATCGACAAGATAATTGGTTTTCAGATAAGATTTATACTCATATTATTAAATTTCTTCATCAATTTCTAAAAAAAATTTTTCTCCTTTTCTTGTTTTTTATTCTTATTATCCCATTTACAATGTTTAAAGCAGTTTTGGATTGTTTTTGATGTTATTTTATCCCTGGCGAGATAAACATAAACTGCAGCATCTTTCATATTTATGCTCTTAAACACAACTTCAGCAGATTTTCCAGCCTCTACCACTTCAAAAACATTGCTCAATTTATAGCTATTGAAGTATGACTTGAAAGATTAGATAATAACCGCATCAAGTGGCTGTAGAAATGAAGTTGTGTTATGCGGAATGAAAATTATCCTCATGTTTTTAAGATTCAACGTTACTTTATGTGCTGGCAGTTATCGATGAAAAAACATATCTTTTTATTTAATTGTATAACAATTGATCATCCCACTTTAGCAAGTATGAATTAAAAATTGCTGACGTCATCCAGGCTTTTTTATTCCATTTATAGTCAATATATTTGCCGACATCAATATTTTTAAAAGGTCTTGGGTATTTTGATCGGCCGATGAGAAGTGGAATTTTTTTATCTGTTCCATTCATATTACAGCATTCCAGTACAGATACTCTGTCTGTAAAATTTTTAACTCCTTGCTGTATTTTAGATGCTATGGTTCTTGTTGGCATTTGTCTGTATCAAAGTCCTGTTTCGTCCGCATTATAGATACCTGATTCACCATATTCTTCAATTTGTTTTGTTACCAGAGTGAGAAAATTTTCGATTTCACCAGAATCTACATTTACCTGCTTTCCTTCTCCAGCAATCATTTTGAGAGATAAATTAGTTCTTTTTTTGAATTTTTCCAGCCAACCGGGAGATTTTTTTTAATTCCTTAACATTTTTTTTCTTCGGCTATTTTTTGTACTTTCTTTATAATTATATCATCTGTAAATATCAAATTTTTTTTTTAATTCTTAAACGTTCCATCCAAAATGAAAGATTCTTATCTACGACATCGAACTTTTAGAAAGGCTTTCTGAATTTTTTACTAAATCCTTCTGTGACCAATTTTATAATATTATCTTTTTCATCGATAATGTTTTTGATTGTTCTGTCTGATATCATTTTTTTTTAATTTTGCTGTGAAAATCTCTGCAATACGAGTGTATTTGACAGATTTATTTGACTCTTTGTATCTAAAAATCTTTAGTTTGTCATCGAATGTAAGTTTTATATGGAAATTGTGGACCATAGATTTTTTCAAAAAAAAGAATTTCGAAAATTTCCGAAAAGTATGGAAAAGTATGGAAAACGAAAAGTATAGAGAAATAGATTAGTAAAACTAGAAAATCAGCAATTTTTCCGAAAAGTATAGAAAACGAAAAGTACAGAGGGTTTACTGTAAATTATTATATTAAATAAGCGAAAGGATTTAGGGGTCAACACGCAAATTTTCCCCTTGGGCGAAATTTTGCGTGTTATGATAATTTTTATAATTAAGGTTAATATTGTACATGTTTGATAATTTTTATAAAAAAATAAAAATAATTAATTCTGATTCCCATGCAATAAGAAGTTTTAAAGCTAACAATTTGAGATAAGAACGTAATATCATTTTTGAGAAGAAAAAGTGTCAACCTACAATGAAAATACTGTGAAAATGCAACCTGATGTTGAATTTTGCCAGATATACATAAAATAAAGATTGTGTGGTATGGTTGTTTAGTAGCACGCCATGCAAAGATTACAAAAAATACATTTCTTTGCGCAATAATATTTTTTTCAACCGGTTCAACATCTCACTTCGTGATATTACCATAATATTGTGAAAATGGTTTAATAACACCCTTATGTATCTTATTCTAACAGAAGTAAGCTGCTCTCATGGCACGTTACAAGAGATAATTTTGCAACTTGTTGCACATTCTTTAATAAATTTTCAGTTGAACCCAATAAAACTAGGGAAGAGGTTTAATATGCTGAAAAAAGGAGTCTTTTTCATCATAAACTAAAGAACCATGTAGGCAATTATTCAAAGAAAGGTTTGTGGTTTTAGGTATTACAGATACATGCTAAATTTTAGCAAAGGTTTATTACAGTTAGACATGGATTGCAAAGAAAACAATCTAATACCTATAATGTGGGAAATTTGCCATCCAGAGTCAATTATTTTTATTGATAGTTTGAGTGCACACGGTATACTTACTGAAATCTTTGAGGATCACTTCATGGTTAACTATTCTCAAAATTTTGTTGGTCAGGAAACAGTTGAAAATATACAAACCATTGACTCTACATGAAGTAGAATTAAACTATTGATCAAACAGATTAAATGATTATATGAAAGATCGATCCCTGGATTTCTGAACGAATTTATGTGTCAAAAAAAAATTTCACTAGGAAATTTCTAAAAATAATTGATTTAATTAAATTATAATTTCTTAATTCTTTTTTTATATTTTTTTGTTCACTTACCAAGGGGTTTTGCTTATTGTCTCAAGTGGTGTGAAATTTTGCGTGTTTACCCAGATTTAGTATACCAAAAATATATGAAATATGATTTCTGGTTATATTTTAATAAATAAATAAATTAAATTTTCTTTTTCAAAAACTAGTTTGATTAATTTTATTTTTTATTTGTTAAATATCTTGAAAAGAATTTTCATTATCTTAATTACGAATTCACTATATTTTGGAGATTTTAATGATGATAAAATTTTTTATTGGTTTTTAAAAGATATTTAATACATGATTTATATTAATTTAATTTATATCATTGATTTTATTCATTACTATAATTTAATCTATTTTAATTAATTAAAAAATGTAATCATATATAAGATTGTTTAATTCTAACATCTATAAAACACGAAGAACAAATATCGGATCAAGTCTATTTTTCCCCGATTTTAACCGATAAAATTATGTTTATTTTTTAAAAAATTAATACATTTAGAATCCATGATGACACTAAACCGTCCTGAGGAAAGTATTATCCGAATGAATCAAAAAGAATTAATCGACTTTTGTTTTGAAAATCGTTTTTTGAAAAATAATAAAACTGTCAACTCTGCAATAATCCGTATAAATTTAGAAAATATTTACTCAAAGTTGACAAATTTGCTTGGAGATGTTGTAATCCTACTTGTAAAAATTGTGAAAAATATTTTTCTTTGCAATATGGCTCTTTCTTTAAACATTACTGCATTAATACTTGTACAATACTTCTAGTTCTTCTTAAGTATTCCACTAGACAAAGCAAATTTAGCATAAAGTCATCATTGGATCTTGACGATGTAAAAATTGAAAAAAATATTAAAAATGCTCAAAGACTTGATGCCTGTTCAAAATTTTAGTGGTAGTAAACTTGGTGGACCTGGTGTACTTGTAGAAAATGACGAAACCATGTTAAACTACAAGGCTAAAAGTCACTGAAGTAGATCACCTTAAAACAAAACAGATGCTTTAGTTATTGCTAAAGTTATCAATAATAATGTGACAAGAAATTTTGCTACTATTATTAAAAATAAACAGCAGAATACGTTGGTTCCAATAATTTATTGACAGGTAGCTGCAAATTCAATTATTTGGACTGAATAATATAGGTTCTAATCAAAACTTTATTCTTTTTCTTGTATTCATGACACAGCGTGACATAAATACTCATTAATTTCTTCTACAGAATGAAATACTCAAGCAGTTTAATCAGTAAATAATTGTATCAAGTGGGTATAAATCAAGAAAGGGGGTATTAACTACAAATAAAGATGATTTTTTGAAAGAATTATTTCTTAAATTAACCATCAGAATTAATTTATATGAAGCAATCATAAGTTTAATTAAAATTAAATTGGTTTTTTTTTATTTTTTTTATTCAAGTCTGATCTTGATCCCAAATTTCAGTTTAAATAAAAAAAAATTTTGTTTTTAATTTTAAAAATAGAATTACAATTTATTCTTAAAATAATTAAAAGTAACAATTAATTAAAATTTAAGAATAAATAACATTTAAATTAATAAAAATTTTCATTTTATATCAAAATAAATTTATAAGATATTGACGGAAATTAAGTCAGTCCTTACGGCTCTCAAAATTCAACAATAGATGTTTTAGAAAATATTTTATTATGTAGAAAAAATCTTCCTAGCTCAATATTTTACACTTTTATGATTTTTAGTTAATTATTTTAGTATTTAATTAATGAATCTATGCCCATTAATATAACCTTCAAAAAATAATGGATTTTTAAAAGTCAGCAATTATAAATTATAATCATTACAAATTCTATTATAAGAAAAGTAAATATTTTTTGATGCAAAACTACTTCTGAAATAAGAAAAACTCATACTTGCTGTAAACTAAAAATATCGAAGATAATGTTTTTTTTAATTAATAAATAATATAAATACACTTTTTACTGCAAATTTACCGTGAGAAGTATCTATGAAAATATTATTTAATTTAAGTATAATTATTTGGATATAAAACAAATTAAATCCTAATCAAATATACAAAATTTGAATAATTTTAGTTAAATTTAAATAAAAAAGTATATATTTTAGGTAATACTGATATATATTTAGGGTGTAAATATTATAAAAATAATTATACAATCAAAACATAATCGAAAATGTTCTATTCTTGTTATTAAGATTAAATGTAATTATATAATTTATACACACAGGAAAATGATAATTTGTACATTACTTATATAATTACAAATAATGTTTAAGATATCCAAAAAAGACAACATATTAATCTATTTTATTTAGCTTATCTATTTGGTTCCGTAAAAATGAAAATTATAATACAAAAATTTATAATAAAATTATTAATTTAGAATATGTCAAAACTATTAGAATTCTATCGTTTCAAAAATAGTTTTTAGAATTATTATAATAACTTATTAATTAAGGTAATATTTTATAATTAGATATAAGAATTATGATATGTAGACAAAAATAAACAAATCTATAAACATAACTATAGATCTATAACAGCCATTGGAAACCTTTTTTTTACGGCTACGGGTCAAAGTAAAAATAAATGTCAATATTCTGAGTCATTGAATATTTTAATGTACTTATTTATTAAATAGCTTCAGATTCATAAAAAATTATTTTAATTCAAAAATTAATTACATAATATTTTTAAATTTTAGTATTAAAATAACAGCATTTATTATATTATGAATATGATCTCTTCATTACTAATGGCTTCCTGAAACTGAATTTATGACAAGCTTAGTTAATTCTGGTGAATATTTAGTCACCTTAAGGTGAATAAAATTGTTTGAATCTTGGATAGTCAAACTGCTGCTGTTATTAATTAAAATATGATTCATATTTGAAAATACTTGTTCGCATTTGTATGTGGGTCCAAAAGCAGATAAAAATGCAAAGATCATTTTTTTAAATACCAAAAATTTGCAGGAAGTGATGCCCAACACAATCATAACATAAAAAGATTATTTTCTGTCTTGTCCAAATATTTTCGTAACTTTTTGAACATATTAGTCAACAACTTTGTCTTTTTGAAATAAATTATTTCTAAACTAAGATTATCAATTTAAAGTAATTTAAAATATTGCAATTCTATATTTTTTTGTCTATTTCATCGGGCTTTATTATGAAGGTAAACATTGAGCCGTGTTTCTTAAATTTTTATAAACTATTTTGGAATACATTTTTAATGTTCAAAATATAACTCTCGAACATAATTAGATTGTTTTCATAAATATTATGTTTTTTATGTTGGTTTCTTAACAAAGCAAAACATATAAATGTTGTACTTTCTATATCAGCTTCAAATAGTAATAATTTTTTTTAAAAGAAAAGAAAAATATTCTTCTAATCTATATTTATAAATACTTTCACAAGCAAATAAATAATAAAATAAAGGTATTTTTCATATTTTTTTTAGTTATTGAATAGTTAAAGAAATTTCTTCTTTTAAATGCAGTTTTTCTGATTCTTTTGTATGTTTATCATCAATAATCAAATCAATCTAATTAAGCTCACATCTCAAATTTGAGACAGATGGATAGGAATAATTATAACAATTATCAAACCCTTCACTATTATTAGTTGTTAAAGGAATATTTCGATATATTATTTCATAAGATATCCATCTTTCAATTTTTTCTGTTGTAACATTTAAAAACTCTCTTATATTTCTATTATCAAAATCTTCTAATATTCTATTTTCAATCATTAAATATCCTTCTTTAGCATCTTCAAGGTTTAATAAACTAAGTGAAAGAATCAATCTTATATTTATATTTAACCCAGAATTTTCATTATAATCATTGCTCGGCTTAAATTTTTGCAAATTTCTGTAAAAAATCTATCCCAAATTAAAAAGAAAGCAGTAAATTTTAATATTAGGCATTTTCTTTGTAAATGAATTATAGATAGCTTTTTAAAAATCAATAATTAAATGTTTAATTATTTAAATCTCAAATAATTTCGTTAATTTTAATAATCGTATCAACATATAAAATTCGTTCTTTCAATTTTAATAAAACAAAAATCATTGGAACATATATGGAATAAACTTTAAAAGTTAATGTAAAAATCTGATTAAATCTAGATGGAGCTGATTTAAAAGTTACATCACAAATAATATTTTCTGAATTTCTAATAAATTCTATTTTTGATTAATCAAATATAATTATAATTCTTTCTAAAATATTAATTCCTGAATCAAATTGAATAAATTTTGATTTTCTTATTGTTTGAAAGTATATATCTGTAATATCACTTTCATTTGATTTAAAAGGCAACGAATTGTTCTTAAAATTTCTTATTATCGAAGAATCAAATGTCAGATATAATCTTTGAATATTATAAATATTTTTAAATACTTCAGAAATGATTGGGTTGTTTTTAAGATCGTTTTTCAAAAAACTTTGTTTTCAGCATACAATGCCTTTGTAGCTCCTATTTAATCATAAAACATTATTATAAGTTATGATTTGGGTAACCGCGAAAATGGAAAAAAATTCAAAGAAAATAATAAAAGAAAAATGAAAAAAAAAATAGTAATAAATAATAATAATAAATACCGTATTTCCTCGGATAAACGCCGCGGCGTTTATTTAGTTTCAACATTTTCAGCTGCGGCGTTTATTCGGGGGCGGCGTTTATTATTAATGGGATTTTTTAATGAAGAATAAATAAAGGTGTGATTTTTTTGATTGGTTAATTAATTAAAATCACATTCAAAATCAGGACATTTGAAAACGGTCACACA
>CAKKLC010003470.1:56074-69618 GCA_918559645.1 Ceratonova shasta | reverse complement strand
TTCATGGTCCTAGTTGAAGTGAGAAATAAAGCCACATTGAATAAAATAATTAATGACAATGTACATAAAGAGTCAATCATACGTACCGATCTATGGGGTGGATACAATGATCTTTCTGATCTCGGATACTATCATGAAACAGTAAATCATTCAAGAAATTTTGTTTCCGAAGATGGCGTACAAACAAATAAGATTGAAGCTATCTGGGGAGCAGTCAAAAGGAAATATAGGTATATAACGAACAAAAGTCCAGAACTAATGTATTCCTACATTGCCAAATATTTTTTTGAAAGAAAGTTCAATAATAACGAAAGATTGTCTGAAATGAACAAGACAATTAATGCTACATATTTACATTATTAGCAATCGCGTTAGAGGGGTAAATTAGTTTAAGCAATAATTTTTTTTCTTAACATAATTTAATTTATCAATATTATCAATGTTATAATCAATACCCGCCATTATAACTTTACCGAAAATTCCCGATTGGGGCCCTTATTCTGTACTTTAGGCCTTTTCTAACATGATTATTATTGAATTTCACCTTGTAATGCAGCCAAGATGAAGATTTAAGTTTTTTTCTTCTACGAACATATTTTTGTATAATTTCACTTTTTAGTAAAGATTTATGAAATAATTTAATTATTCTTCTACACTTTTTTACTATCAAAGATAATTCAGGAACAACTTCGTATGTTATTATCGCGGTTTCTTCGGAATCTGTATCCTGGGTTGAGTAGCTACTTAAATATTTATTTCTTGAGAATAATTCAGATGATATAGAATAATAATCGAGTGACTATAAATTCAGAGTTTTTATAAAATATATCATCTACAGATAAATGAATGGCATGATTGTAGCATAATTGTATTTTCAAAAACAATATTTTTTTTAGTATTTAACCATTACACTCCCACCATCATGAGTTGAAGAAATTATATAAGTATCTAATGGTAATTTAAATTCATATAATTAAGATTCAACTGAACTTTTTATAGCTTTGAAATCACATGATCCATACATTTTAATCAGTCCAAGCTTATAACTATTATTCAATGCATGCAAGGTTACATTTAAGAAACGCCTTGAATTAATATTTGTCCACTCATCAACTGTTATGCTAAATTTTTCACCTTTTTCTAATAGAACTGTTAATTTATATATTAATTCATTTCTTACATTTTCAAAAAAACCAAATACTAACTTTCTAATTAAATCTGAACTTCTTGGCATTGTGTATCCAAATTTGGATACATAGACAGCAATTAAAATTGATTTTTTTATAGAATTAAATGAATACATATCTTCCGCCTTATATCTTGCTAATATACTAGCAAGAGTTGGCTTAGACATGTAGTCTGTAATTTTGGTTTTTTTCATGAATGTTTGATGATTCATCTGACTCTTAACATAATTTTTCATCAATAGAATGCAACTATTCCAAATATCTAAGCATAGAGGTGGTTATCGATCCTTTACCAGAAAGCGATTTCCCACAATATGTGCATATTGTTGTTTCACTTAGTTCGTTTTTTATAAAAAAATTCCAAACTTTTTAGCCACTATACTTTGTTTATTTAGACATAAGAAATAAAAATTTTTAAAAATAAATCGATTTTTGAAATTTTAACTCGCGATCTCGAGTTTAAAATCTCGAGCTACTCGATTTTACGCTTGCTCGTTGGAAACACTATTTGTTATTAAACCAAATCTAAAACATAGTGAGTCATTCAAATATAGGCAATTATTCAATTCAAAAATACTATTTTAAATTTTTTTGTTACTATTTAAAGTTGTTTTTTAGTTTATTTTATTCTAAATTGATAAAACGATATTAAAATATTATAATTTCGGTAACATTCGTATCATTTTAAAAATAATTAGAAAGTTTGTATAATATTAATTGTTTTTCTGTAGATATTTGTATTTATTTAAAAGTATACATTAGGGTAATTTTGCAAAGTAAAGTAAAGTGTTCCTCCCACAATTAAGGGGTTAGTTAATTAAATAATAATTGTATTAAAATTATTATTTTTGATGACAGAGTTTACAAAAGCAAAGAATTACTTTCTCTCACTCTATCAACAGAAAAAAACTATATTCTGGATGTTCGAAGTTGGCCTATTACAAAAACAATTTATTTGTGCTATTTTTAATAAAGAAATGTAACTAAAACAAACGAAAAAAATTTCACGATGGTTTTATATGGAAAATTACCTGAAAAAAGTGTAATAAAACTTCAATAATTATACAAAAAACAGTATTTTTATAATTCAAAAATTCAATTCGATACACTTATTTATGTTTTGTACCATTACAGTAGAAATATTTCAAATAAAAAAATCTGTTATGAATATAATTGATCTAAATACTCGCTAGTAGATTTGATACGATTCGTATGTGACATTTTAGTTAAAAAATGTATCTTATGCAAAGAAATGAGAAGATAGGAGGTTACAACAAGGTTTATAAAATTGAGGAAACTTGTTTGCCAGAAGAAAATACAATGTTGGTTGTGTTGTTCCTACTGTTTGGTTAGTAGAAGGCATTAAACGAACTGAAAATTTTGAAATGTTTCTTGAAATCATTGAAAATCGTATTCAGAAGTACTAGACGAATTAAAATGTAGAAATTTCTAGATTGAAACAACAATTATCACTGATTATTGGGTGCTTATTAGTATTTAAACAATCTTGGTTTTTTGCACTAGATAGTCAATCATGCTAGGAATTTTATTGATACAACAAATCGTTTACTTCATAACCAGAATATTGAACTAAGGTAGAAAGTTTTTCAAAAGATATTTAGGAACAAAATCAACCAATCATAATAGTTATTGGAGAATATTTTATCGAATATATTTATAGGAAAAAAAATATGAATTTATTTAATGCTATAATCAATGATATTTGTTTACAAAACCCTTTTGACAGTAATTAAATTCAATTTTTTTTGACAATTATTATTTAATTCACTAAACCCTTGATTGCGGGAGGAATACTCTACTTTACCCCTTTTGCATCCTTTACCCCAGTGTAAAATATTTAATTTTAATTAAATTATGATATTCATATGCTTTTTTTCAACTTGAATCCCACTAATTAATGTAATCTTATCTTTTAATTAAATGTCGATATTTATATGCTTTTTTCCAACTTGAATTCAACTAATTAATGTAATCTTTTAATTAAATGTCGATATTCTTATCTCTTTTCCCAACTTGAATCCACTAATTAATGTAATCCTATCTTTTAATTAAATTTCGATATTCATATCCTTTTTTCAACTTTAATCCCACAAATTAATCTTATCTTTTCATTAAATGTCAGTATTCTTATCCTTTTCCCCAACTTAAATTCCACTAATTAATGTAATCTTATCTTTTAATTAAATGTCAATATTCTTATGCTTTTTCCCAACTTGAATTCTACTAATTAATGTAATCTTTTAATTAAATGTCGATATTCATATCCTTTTTTTCAACTTGAATCCCACTAATTAATGTAATCTTTTAATTAAATGTCGATATTCTTATCCTTTTTTTCAACTTAAATGACACTTTTCCAAACTTGAATCCCAGTCATAATTTAAACCCTTTATTGTTGAAGAAATAAACAAATACATTAGAAAAACGTAATAATACAAGCCAATAATGAAGGGTATAATATTTCTCAAATGTCAACAACGTTCAATTGTGATCGGATAATAATTAATAGCATTTTACACAGACACAAGGAAATTGGTACAATCGAGACATTTAAAAGATGCCGTTGTGAACCTGGTCAAAAACTATCACAATTACAAAAAGAAGTGATATTACAATGGGTGGATGATGATTGTGAAATTACATTGCTAAAGAAATGTTCAAATATTTTTGTTAAATGGGCATACAAGTATCGAAATTAACAGTTGATAGAAATACTGAATTCTTTTTATATTATACATTCAAGCGGTTAATTGCAATACTAGAACTTAGAACCACCCCAGAAAATATTGATTTAAGATTCAATTATAGCAACCAGTTTGTTAAAATTATTAGTGGAGGATGGAATGAATATTATTTTTTCGGATGAAGTGGAGTTTAATTTATGTATGAGATTATAAAAAGGCAGCTCATTGTCTGGTACTCGAGCAGTGTAGTTAGTGCCTGGTTTAAGTTTAAAAAAATATGTCTATTTGTGCTGCAAAGAACCAATCTATTATTATTTTATACAAGCACCAGGGATTTTCTTTCAATACTGAAACTTTTATTTCATTCCTAAGAGAATTATTTACATCATTAAAAGATTAAAATTTAACAAACTGCATAATCATAATTGATAATGTTGCTTTTCATAGAGTTGCTGGTGTTAAAAATATGATTATTGACAATGGTCACAGACTACAGCTGTTACCTGCTTATTCACCTATTTTGAACTATTGAAAACATGTTTTCTCAAAGGAAGAATGTTATTAAGCAAGAAAATTGTCAAAGATTGGATGAATTATTTGAAAAGATTAATAATTATTTTAATATGATAAGTACTGAACATTGTCGAGGATATTATAACAACATGCTTAAATAATTTAGTAGGTATTAACGTAAAGAATTTATAGATAATTAAATTATACTTTTGTTTTTTATTATATTTATTTTACATATTAAATTTTACTAGGATTTAAGTTTGTGAAAGTGTGATTTAAGTAAGAAAACCCTACTATAAAAATAATAATTTTTAACACTAAAATATTATAATGCAAACTTTAAACATCCATTATATATATATTTAAGAATAAATATGTGACAATCTATTTTATTAGAACGAAACAATATAACTTAATGGGTTTGATAAAGATGATAAAAGTAATTTAATAATGAGGTTATTAAAAATACTCTTTAAAATTATAAAATATAGTAAATTTTATGTTTGATTGAATTCTACTCTATGGGTAATACAAATACATATAATATTAGAAAAATAAATGATAACGTTTTTTGTGTTTTTTTTTGTTTTCCATACCTGCAAAACTCCTATTATTAATAAAAAAATTTGTTATATTTTATTTTATGTGATTTTGGATTAAAAAAAATTATAAATTTTAATTAACATGTACATTAAATAAACAGACAGATTTAATGTTACATTTTGATCTATATTAAGAAATATTTGTTATTTTGAATGGTTTATTTTTGTCTTAAAAGGAAAATACTACTCACTCTGTTCCAAATTTTAATATGCATTTATAGTATAATTTTTGTTCCAAATTATAATATAAAACACTCTCAAAGTGTTTTGATTTATTTTTAAATTTTAAAATATATACAAAATTAATTTAAATTGAGTAAATTATAAGGAAAAATAATGTACTATTCTAAAAGATTGTTTATTGTATGCATTCAATGAAATATAAGTCTTTAAGATCTTGTTTTCTTAAGGAATTTGGAGATCTGTAATATTTTGTCGCGCCCTATCAATCGCATCTTGACTGCATATAAGTGATATCGGCAGACGCCCCTCACGTCGAAGTTGTTCTTTGTTTATATATTGAAGCTTATAATTATTTCCATCTTTTTCTAACATGATTTTCTCCATACAACTTTGCATTGTTAAAAACACATTATTAATTTTATTTTATTTAATTCATTGAATGCGTTTTGTACAGATGCAAATAATTCATTAATTGTTTTTGGAAAATCTTGATTTTGTAGTGATTGAATAGAATAAAAAAACCAAGATCTAAAACGTTCACGTCTAAACTATTTGGTGGTTGAAAAGTTCACTTAATGGACTATACATCTATTTATCCCTCGGCTAACAAAATTTCATCATTAATGTTAGGATAAGGTTTGGCGTTGTCTTGTTAAACAAAAATTATGCCACCTTTATTTGCAAGTAGAAATTTATTTCTAATAGCTGGAAAAACATTTTCCATGATCATTTTTTTACATTCCATGCTATTGATGGATTCAATATTTTTTGTCACAAGTGTTCCTTTTGCACGATTTTTACTGTTCCTTCTAGCTAGTTCCTAATAAAAAAAAGGTCACAACTTTATTTGGTCATCAAATTACTGCTTTCTCCCGTGGTCGTAACGTGGTCTAGCTACTTCAGCCATAAACATAACTTTGGTGATAAACCTCTTACTTTTGCACGTTCTCTCAGGAATTCCTTCATCCAAAATTACATAATAGGACCGTTTTTCTTTATTTAAATAGAATCATTTTTCATCGATGTGTACATAGATAAAGAGTTTTTCAAAATGACCAATCAGGGTTACTTTTTCCAAATAAAATTATACACGATCCTATTTATTTTGGTGCGTCAATATTAGTTTCACAGCTGACGATATTCGTTTTAAATCTTTACCTTATTTTTATTTTCGGAAGAGTTTTGATTGAGGTACACCGATCGCACACAACAAACTGCGAATAGTACCGCGACAATTCAGAGGAACATCTTAAATTTTGCTTAAATTTCCAGCACAATTTATTACTTTTTCGGCAAAATTTTTCTTTTTTGATAACACATCAGCACAAACCTTACCATCATCGTATTGGTTTTTGGCTTTTTGCCAAATTTTAAAAAGTCAAACGAGAAACATCAAACTTATTCGCAACATTGTTAATCGCACCTCGAAATAATTTATTTTCATTTTTAATTTGCTGTAGCAAAAGCTGCAATATACCATTTCGCGGACACAATAGTCATTTGCTTCGATTTGATAATTCTTCTTTCTAAACAGCTATTTTACCGAACCATATTTAATTTTTTTTAATCGCCACGGGTGTAATTTAATTTTCAATGCTTTTTGATGATTTCCAATTTAATAAAAAAACAATACAACGGAAAAGTATACGTAATGCCACCTGTTAATGAGTACGGGCACATCATTTTTATTGATATTACAATAAAAAAATCCTATAATTGTATAAAACATCCATAATCTGAATGTTTTTATAGAAATGTATATCATATTTAGAACAGAGGGAGTAATATTTAAAATTTGCCTAAGGCTTTTTAATACTTTGAATTTACAAAAGAACAATTTTATAAATTTATGAAATTTTTAATTTATTAATTCCTATTTTTTCTTATTTTTACATTATTATTGTTATTTGATAAAATAAACAGATATCAGTTTTTTAATTATTTGTTTGGAATAATTTATAAAATCCAATAAATAAAGTTCTTTCGAAAAAAAATTTTAGAAAAACACATATTTTTTTAAGCTATTTTTCCCATATAAGATATCTCCAGTTATAATCAACAAAAAATTTTTTAGAAAACTAAATATAATATGCTGAATACATTTTTGAATTGTTTTTCTATTAAATTAATAGTTGAATAGTATTTTATTTTAAATGAAAATAAAATATATTAATTTTTAATAAAACAAGTACTGATATTTCATCTTTAAGAGTTTAGGGATATTTTGTTATGAAATTTTTAATTATAATTTAAATAAATTCAACGCTAAAATTTGAGTTTGTAAAAATAAAAAATAGATAAATCATGAACTTCAAAAAATAATATTCTCTATAAAATCCTATAAAATCATGGTGAGATGTAAGAAGATTAAAACATTTTAGAAGAAAATAAAATAAAAAAAGATGAGGTTAATTTTGTTTTAAACACCTTTAAAAATATTTCAAATATTAGTCATTCTGGTATAATTTTTATCTGTTTTCAAAGTTTATCCATTAAATAAAATTTACCACGATTATAAGAAAAATTTTAAATAATTAAAAAAAATTTCATCCTCTCATAAAAAAAACAAGTTCTAATACTTAATTTTCTAAATTGGTTTTATCAAATCATCTTATATATACATTTGCTTAAAAAATAACCATTTTAATTAAAATCAGGTTCGGTTATAAAATCTAAAATTCAAAATAGAATAAAAAATTTCTTTTTTGAAATGCAGCTTATCAAAAGTAATTCATACTAAGGTTTTATATCAGTCAAAATTATATTAAAGACAATTATTGAACATGAATTATCAATTTAAGTATATAGATATAAGAGTTTGATGCCTTTTTTTTATTTCATACATGAAATTTAATAGTAAAAATTTGTTATTTTTAAAAGTGAGAAACTAGAGCCTCTACTCAAATCTAAGATCTTATCTAAATATTGATTCAGTCTTTAAGTTTTTTTATCCTATATTGAAATTTAAACCACAAAAGCTATCAAATCAAATGATTCAAAAATGGAATTTTAAAAAAACGAATCTTAAAGTTTAAAATTTCTCTCATATAATGCTTTTGATTATTTGAAAATTTATATATAAAATTTTAAAACATTTAATACAGTCTGTCCTCTAAATAACGAACACCAACGGTGACGTTTTTTTCCAAAGTGTTCGTTAAAAATAACAAACACTAATATATAGTTAAATTATAAATGGACAAAACAACAATTAAATATTAAATGTAAAAAATAACGCCAAATTGGATCAGAACAATCAATTTTTCTTTAAAATCAACTTTTTGTTCTTTTTTTCTTGAATAGTCGAGAATTGTATTAAATTTTTTGATTCCACTATTCTAAACTCCTGTTTTAGTAGTGTAAAAACTGCTTAATAATCCGCGCTGGGTTAATGCAAGAGAGATAGTTCAATATCTTTCAGCCGATCCCAAAATTTCTGCTTTGTAAGTTTATCTATATTAATAGACGATTAGTCTTCATCATTTCCGTTTTCAAGATCATCAACTTCAGAAACATCTTCACCTTTAATTTCAGCATCCAGTTCAGTAAATAGCTAGTTTTTGGATAAATATTTTGGATGATAGCCGATAAAATCGTCAATAATCCTGCTCAACGGTCGGCGTTACGTTATATTTCGAAATATTTAACATAGATTTCTTTAATAATTTATTATAGCAATTATTTATAATATTCTTTGTAACCATATTCCAAGAATATATAGTCAGAAGAAGTGGATCGATCAATTTGAACTTTTTTACGATATCATAATATTTTTCTTCCGATTCTAGATCATGTTCAAGATTAAATTTGTTGTTGAGCTTTCTTTTATAAATTAACTTGAAGGACTTAATTATTCAAAAGTCCAGCGGCTGTATACGAAAAGTTACAATGGACGGGAAGTATAATAATTCAATGTTGCTATATTCGACGCATACGGGGTGAACGGGAGCATTACCCAACTTCAAAAATATTTTCCTATCTTTCAATTTCATTTGTTTGTTAAAATCATGCAGCCATCTGCAAAAAATATCAGTTCTTATCCAAGCCTTTTGATTGAATATATAAGAAATGAGTATCCATTTACAATCCATATTCTTAAAACCTCTTGGGCTATTTGATTTTCCAATAAGCAGAGGTTTTATCTTTTCTCCCGTCATACTGACACAAAACAATAATGTTACGCGATCTTTACTAAACTTTCCACTAATCTGATTCTCATCAGCGTAGCATAGACTTCTAGTTGGCATGTGTTTATAGAAAAAGCCCGTCTCATCACAGTTGAAAACAATTTTTGGCCTATAAGTCTACAATTTTTTTGGAATATACTGTCTTAAATTGTTCTATTTTCTTGTCATTAACCATTCCCGATTTGCCAGAGATCTTCTTGGAACTAATTTCATGCCTTGTTTGGAAGCTTTTAACCCAGCCATTAGAAGCACACAAAATTTTTATACTACACAATTCAGCATCTTTAAAGCTGTATTTTGCAGGTCAACATCTTAAATTGTTCCCTACTTTCTTCTTTTCTTAAAACCTATTAAACAATTTGCAATCAAAAACACTAGTTCTATAGCTAGTCACAACATTTTTCTTGCATTATATTCTAACAACTTAACTCTGTTTTTTAAAATCCAGTTCAAAGTAACACAAGTTACACCACACATTTTTGCAAGATCTTGCTGAGAAAGCAATCGATTTTTAGATTCAAACTATATAATTTCTATTTTTTCTGCAAGTAAAGTCTTAATCTTCTTCTTTTTTCTCGTTTAGGTTTGACATTTTGGGGATGAAATAAAATAAAAACTTATATCAACAGAATTTCCGGAAACGTTCGTTATTAAAAGTACATTCTGTTCGTTATTCGATGTAAACTTTCAATGTAATATATCTTCGAGGTAATAATAAAAGCACTGGATGTTCGTTAATTGAAAGTGTTCCTGATTCACAATGTTTGTTATTTATAGTGTTGACTGTACATACAAAAATTGATCTTATTTTGCATTTGGTAGGAGATTATTTTTATAATTTGAATAAATTTTTAAAAAGTATTAATTAGGATATAATAAACCTTTTTTCTTGATATTAAAAATCTTCAAATCTTGTAATATCTGATTAAACTATATAATCGGTGCTTTATTATTAAAATCTTAAGTTTATTATAAGTTACTTTATTTAGATAATTTATGTAAAATTTTGGATCAACTGTTTTTTTCCCACAAGTTGGCAAAAAATCCAGTCGATCCTACTCGCTGTTCATTCTGATCAAATTATTTTCAAACTTATCCAAAGTCATCATAGTTTTTTTATAATTTTTTTATTTAAAGTTTGGGGAAAAAAATTTATAAATTTTTCTTAGGAAAAAATAGTTTCGTATAATAAAGTTACTAAAATAAGGAGTTTGGATTTTTTTATGTATAGGTGGATGTTTATAAAATATTTTATAAAATTAATAATTATTCATTAAATAACTATCCAACATTTTTAAAAGTTAATTTATATTTTGATTAAAGAAATATATGAATATTTTTAATAAAAAAAATTTACTTTAAGGTTTATCCTTAAATTTGTTTATTTCCATAGAGCCAGTTTCTGAAACAATACTATATTTTAAAATTAAAATATCTATAATAAAATTTATATATGAATATGAATGAAAACTAATTTTAGTTCATAATAATAATCATTGTAGGAAATCATTGTAAGAAATATTATTTTTTAGTGAAAAGCCTTAATAATTTTATTTATAAGTCCGGGTGATAGTATATGAATCTTTCTTAATATATAATGTTTATATTGAAATTTAAAAGAACCAAAAGCTGACTTATATATATTCTAAATTTTCTAAAATTTTTCCTTTCAAAATTTTTTTCAACACATATTGAGCTCCTTGTAATAATTATCCCTTTTATTTAAATTGATACTTTGAAAATTCAAATACTTATTCTATTAAGACTAGAAAATTTCTTATTAATTAGCCCATAAAGTAAATTAGTTTCGTTATAATGAGATTATTATTTAAAAGACTGCTTTGCAGTAAAAAAAATTATACATTATTATAAAGAAAATAAAATATGGTTCAAAAAACGAATTTGTATTCATTGTAAAATAATATAAGACATACGTCATAAATCAATTGTTTTAAAACAAATGTAATGAACTAAGGTGGATAAAACATTCTTGAATGTGGTATAATTTTAAATACTTTTTTTGGAAGCAAAATCGTGAGAAAACAATAAATCAAAATTTCGAAACAATAAGTTTTTTATATTGATTAGAAACTTAATGAATAATTAATTCGGTAGTAATTAAAAGTTATAGCAAAAAAAAATATTTTATTTTTAGCCCCAATGATAAACATCTTTGAGTATGCAATAACAAATGCAACAAAATAGCAAAGTTTGCAGCTTGCAATTGCGGTTGTCTTGTTAGTACACTTTCTATGAAATGCACATTGTGTCAAGGTAAAATTATGACTAATCTTTCAACGATGCGCCATGGTGTTTTCTCGCAGATTAGGTGTAATCGTAGATTATAAAGGCGCAGGAATAATATTTGTAAGGGGACTATTTTTAAAAATTCTTGCGTCAATAAAAGTGAAATTATGCGTATCCTATACTGCTACGCAATGAAGCTAACTGTAGAAGCAAGCTTCTTACATACAGGTGTTTCTGCTCCGACAGTAGTCGAGTGCAACCACACAATTAGAAGATCCCTAGGAACTCTCTATGAAAATTTAACAGCTATACAAATAGGTGTCTAAACACGACAGTTGAAATGTACGAATCTCATTTGTACACAATAGAAGTAGGATAGGTTGAATTTTAGTCGGAAAACGTTATTGGATTGTGGCCGGGGTTTATAGAGAAACGAAAGTAGTTTTCTATGCAGTAACCTTAATTAGAAGTGCAGAGTTTTCAAGTGATTTGATTGTAAGGCATGTTTCACCAGGAAAATGAATCATTGCAGATTCATGGCTAGGTTATATGACAGTATAATTATTCTATGAACACCAAACAATTAATCACAGTAGAAGAGTTGTAGATAAAGTTGATATAACCATAAACAATAACACAATTAAACGACTATAGCGTGATTTAAGAGAAAATTTTCCCAGTAATTTAACTGCATTAAACCGTGAAGAATATTTAAAGTCTACACACTTACTCGAATGATGGAAGTTTCTAATGTTGTAGCATGTTTTAACAACATAACACCAAAAATTAAATATTTTCTACAAAAATTATATTTTAGCCCCAAAATTTTTCATATAACCGTTAATTCTTACCAAGTCTTATTTTTTCAACAGAATTAATAAAAATTGATGTAAAGTATTGAAATTGTTTCATTTAGGATAATGATTTTGTTAAGGAAATTTAGATTATGAATCACTGAATGTATTAAAACAGTGGTTTCTATTAAAAAAGTTCATAATTTGCTAATTTATTTGTAAAAATATATTTTTAATTATAAATATTGACAGAAAATTATAAAAATTTTTGTAATCATAATTTAATAGTATAGAAAAAAATTATAAGCAAAATATCAATTTAATCTCAAACTTCATTTTATAATGTACTAATAGAAATAAGTAAATTAAGATGTAAAGCCAAATTTTAGTTATTTGAAATGTGATTTTTAAATATTCTAGATCATAAACATGATAATATATAATCATCATAAATAAAATGAATGGTTACACTATTAAAAGCGCATACGGATATTTCAGCGACGAAATTTCAAAAAAACTTTAATAAAAAAATAAAGTAATACTTAGATAAAAATTGTAATACAAATTTTAATTAAATTTTCAATTAAAAATCAGGTTCATGCTTTTAAAAATCACGGCAATTTCTAAATATCTTTCACTTTCACAAGTGATAAGTAATTTTTCCTCCTTATAAAAATTTGTTCTTAATTCTGGATAGTTACCATTCATATACTCGGCAAACTTAAGCCTTAAAATCTCTACTTCCTCTTGCAAACAAACAATGAACCTTCCGATATTGGGATTTGGCAGCTGCATGTGTAAGTTTATCCCTCTATGCCTATCTTCAAATCTAATCGTTGTTCTAGGAATCCTATTTAAGCATCTTGAATAGGCAGACCAGAAATTGATATCAAAACGAGAAGCTTCTATAATTTCATTTAAATAAGTATCTTTATAATATAATAAAAATTATTCATAAAAACTTTTCAGGCTGTTAGAAGAAATATATCTTAAAATATATGCATACGATTCATGAACACGAATTGGATTGATGTATGGTAAATTTATGAACATTTTTAAAGTTTAATTTATAAGTGGATTTTCTTTATATTCTGACGTTAATCCCAACATTTGTATTTTTCTATAA
>CAKKLC010003470.1:2584-15105 GCA_918559645.1 Ceratonova shasta | reverse complement strand
AATGATTTTCTAATGAGGTGTGATGATAGTGATAGTACAAAAATCCAAGAGCTGATGTTACTAAATGATGTTAATCACCGTAATCGATTTTAAACTGTGCTTCTATATCTAGAAGAAAAATTAATGGCAATTATGACATTAAAAAAGAGACTAGAGACCAATAAAAGTATAACTCATTCAATGAATGATATTTTAAATTCATCGATTCCAAGCGTAATAAATGAAAATTGGAGACCTGAAACAAACGGTAGGTGTATGGCTGCTTTGAATTTATCCAACAATATCAAAGAAATTGAAAATATTTTCTGTAGTTTCACCCAAACAATTTATGATAAATAACATAATACAAGCAATCGTAATATTAGTATTGAAGCTAAAAAAATGTGGAGTAATTTTTATATTTTTGATCCATTTGTCAAAAACAATTATCAAACAGATATAATGATGATTTTTAAAGAATTAAACTGGTCAATCGAAACCAAGTGTGAGTTTAATGAATTTGTTAATTTTAACATTTTTGGATCTGATGATTATGATATTTTTAAATTCTGGAAAAGCCTTTCAACCCAATTTTCAAACCTTGCGGGTAATGTGTTAGATCTATTGTGCATTCCAAATGGAATCTGTGATGTGGAAAGGTCCTTTAGCTATTTAAGAAAGGTTCAAACGCCATTGAGATCTAGTTTAAGTGATAAAAATCTCGATATGCAAATGATTATCTATTTTAATAATAGATCTTCAATTTCGTAGAGAAAATAACTCCAGTATTGATTTGTTTATATTTCTTTTCTTTTTAAAATATTGTAGTCTTTATTAATTAATATGTAATCATTACAGGCTTCACTTTTGAATATTGCAAAAATTTTTTCATGTGCTTCTCTCAAAGCAAAAAAACAGATACTTAATATGAAAGCATTGTTAAAAGATAACGAATTAATTTGTACTTCCCGATTTGAACCCGAATTTTTATATAAAAATTTTATAAAAATTGCGCCAAAATTTTACACTCCGACCTTAATTTTTTATTCCTCCCGAAAAAACGGGGCCCTAGATAAAAGTTTTTACAAAAATAACAGTATAAGCTGTACATTGATGATATCAGAAAATATCTTGATTGAATTTATAAAACATTTCAATATCTTTTATTAGATTTGAGTTATTAAATTTCTGTTTGTTTCTGTATTTTAAATCCTTTATAATAGTTTTCATAACCTATTCATTTGTTTTTCTACAACAAAATAGTTTCTTAAATAAAAAGTATCTGGTGATTTATGAAATATGACTAACAGTAAGCAGATTTAACTCATTTATTTTATTTTAACATTCTATGATGTAATGTCATTGTATAATTTTAAATTAATCAACTAAAACCATTTAAATAACTATAGAACTGATATATTTTTATTAAAAAGTTATTTTTCTTTTTCGGTAATAAAAAAGGCTATTTATTAGATTATTTGTATCTCATATTTATTAAAGATCAAATATGTCAGAATTTATTATATTTCTTTGTGTTAATAAAAACATGCACTCTTTTAAATATAGTAATATTATTTATAGCCGTCTCATTAATTTTAATATTGGTTTTGTTCAATTTTTATAATTTTTGTTCATTATTTAATTTCATACATAAATTATAATAATTAAATATAGAATTTTTCGATCATTTATCCAATCGTTGCAAACAGTTTTCCTATTAATAAAAATAAAAATATTTATCGTTATGAAAAGATCAAATAAAAAATAATAGATGAAAGAAGACTAATAATCATATCTAAAGTTCGGCAGGGGCTTCAAAAAAAGCAATTTTAGAAGCCTTAGACTCAAAATATTGGTCAGTTGTGAAAATCTTGAGAGACTATAAAAAAACAGGCGAAGTTCTTTAAAAAATAGAAGAGACAAGCATTTAAAACTTGAACCTCCTGCCAAAGCAAGAGTCTTATAATAATTAGATGAAAATTGCCTGTTAACTTTAGATAAACTTACTAACAAAGTTTTTGATGGCTTTAAGAAAAATTTTGTAGAAAGCAGAATTGATGGCTGCTTGGGGGTTTCCGTGATACTCTCAAGCATATCACGATAGTGCCGACTGTAAGAAATAAATAAAAAACTATTCAAAAAAGGCTTCACGAAGCTAAATTTTCCGAAATTTGGAAATAAACTAAAGTTTGGAAAACTTTGTTTTTTTGGATGAAGTAGGATTCTCGTTTTTTTAATGCCAAAAAATGAAAGAGCAAAGCAGTGTCTTGGGTATATGTTGATGTTCCTACTGTAAGGACAAGGAATATATCTGTTTTGGCGACTATGAATAAAAACTGTATACTATATAGTAAAATTCATGAAAAGGTTTAAAATAGCGAAGATTTGAAACTAGCTCTATTTGTGCTGAAAGCTGCTTGTATAAGTAACGGAATTTCAACCCCGTTGTTTATAATGGATAATGCTAGCATACATAACTATTCTGGGCTAAATATTTTAATTGAAGAGCTAAGACTTGATATTAAATATTTTTCCCTATATTCTTCATTTCTGAACCCAATTGAGAATTGTTTTGCAAAACGGAATCGCTTTGTGACAACAGAAATGGCAATAAATGAGGAAGCTTTTAAGGGGTTTAATTTCTAGGTGATTTGATTCCATAACTAAAATTGAATGTTATGAGTTTTACAGGAAGATGCCTAGATATGTTATAAGACCTGAAAGATGGGAAGAAATTTAAGAATAAAGATTAATTTTAATTTTTTGAAAATTGGAAAACTGACTGCAAGGATTGGAAAACTGATTGAAACAGTTGCGAAATTAATCAAAACCCCTATGATTACTTTTTTTTTTATGCAAAAGTGACAATCTTAATAATTTTGAAAATATAGAATTTAAAAGTAATGTTATTATTTTTTTAATATAGCATGTGTTTATATTTTAAAAGATAAAATAAAAAATACTAATCAAAAAATATTTAGAAATAGTAAAAAAATCATTTGATAGTTATAAAAATTATTAACACGTTCGTCGCCAAGTATGATTCGGTTGAGTTTCTCGTAGGCGCAAATTTTACTATAGCAAATGAGAACTGAAACGGAGAGGTAAGCAGGAATACCAACAATAGAACTTAAGTAAGATCCGTGCGTTGCCGATTATTTACATTTACAGAGCATTCAACCCATTAGAAATGATACGTTGTTTAATTCAGAAATTAGCTTACTCGTAAGAAGTTTATTTCACAATTTTTGAATACTTGTTGCTAAAAACTTATCCCTTTTTAAAAAAAGCGATAAGCTTTTTAGCTATATATCTACTATCTCACTGCAATTACACCAACTCCTTCATTCAGTAAGGAAGCATACTTTTTTTGAGACCCACATTAGTAATTTTTTATCCACAAAATATTCTTTGGACAGCGTCAAAGTATAATTGAAATCGACGAGAGTAGTGATATAAAAGTAATGAATTTAAAAGAAAAGTTATAAATAGAATTTCATCGAGTTCATGTTTGGATACTTATAAATCATATGCATGTTAAGATATTGAAGACTTGATAGAATAAATGATTTTATACAATGAAGAGAAATTTACAACAGTTGAAAAATTTCATATACAATATCCAATGAAATAAATTTTCTAGCATGAAACAATAATTTGCTTTCTCCTTAAAAAGTTGCTTCTATTCGATTTTTCATCTGACATTAACTCTCGTATAGTTCTTTTGTATTCTTAGAAGACTCATTAATTATCCTTTTAGTTACGGAAACTAATAGATATACACAGCAGAAATTACTTGAAAATAAAATGTTTTGTCACTTGAGATCAGTTTTTCCAAAGCATATGTCATCTATGCTGTAATTTAACGATCTAAAATTCTAGGTGCCTCAAAAAAAAATACAAATATAAGATGTAAATGTATATAAATTATAATAATATAAAAAATCAATAATTTTAAACATCAAAATTATAATGAAATAGAAAAAAATTAAAAACTTGTATTATTTTAAAAAAAACTTGTATGGCTCACAAGTAGGGAGTGGGCCCAGCATTAAATTATTCTGCTCTATACAGAAAAAATGGAATCGTACAGCTATTAAAGAAATTAAAAAAATTATTGGACAGATATTTTGGATGGGTATAGTACAAACACCCCTGAGTAAATGTTGGTAAACGGATCCTATTAACAAAATTTGTTTCCGTTTAGCAGAATGTCCTGCAATCGTTTTGAATTATTGCTAGAAAAAGTTGCATTTTATCAATAATAAAACGATAATAAAAGATAACAGACCTAAAAGTGTTTTCCACTTATTAACATAACTACGAAAAATTATAAAAAAGTATTTTCTCTAAGCATAGATATTGTTATCGGGCAGAAAATTGATCTATTGATAGAATAATTAGTATTTCTGAGGATATTCCAACAAAGTCAAACAAGTACTGTATAAAACCGTTCAAATTTTGCTCCAGCAAAGGATACACATGGTTTCAAAAATACATTCTGGACAAGATAACAGCAGAAAAAGACAGGTTGGCATAGCAGATAATGTCTTTATTGAAATCTTAGAAAGATTATTGAACTAAAGATGTAATTTTTATATCGATAATTTTTATACTAGTTACGAATTAGCACTTAAATTTTAAATTCTAAGACACATGTGGTTAGAATTTTACGGCACAATAAAAGAAATATGCCTAGTTTAACGATGTCATACCCTTTGAAAATAGATGAAATAGTTGTACAAAAAGATCACTATGGAATTGTAGTTCTAAAATGTAGAGATGTTCGCAATGTCAGAATCGTATCCACAAAAAATTAACCTATTATGACTTCCAACTCATATTCGACACATCAAAGTCGTCCTCGAAAAATTAATCCTTTGACGATAACTGCGTACAATATTGAGAAAAGTGGAATCGACAGGAGCGACCAGATGGTATTAAATGCAACAAACATACGAAAAAGCATAAAATAGTATGATAAATCAGGATTCCATTTGAATATATGAACAATGATTGTAAATGAACATACACTTATCAGAGATATATAAAAATAATTAAAGAACAGAAAATTACGGTAACTTTTAGTAACAGAGTGGTTGTTTTCGAAAAATACCGTGGCCAACAATTATAGAGAGTAAAGAATTAAACTGTCTTACCATTTAAGTATTTGGAAAAATAAGCAGGACTAGTCTGTAAGAAGGATGTAGGTCATGTATTACCAAAAAAATAGGAAAATTTTTAAACGTCAAAAATGGAGGAAAAACGTTAAAAAAATAACAAGGTATTGTTTGAATTACCCAAAATTGCCACAAATATGCTTGAACTGTTTTAACAAACGTCATGCAAAGTAGATAATCTGGTTTGCTCTGAATTATTTAATTTTTACACCAAAGTCTCATTTTTGTTATTATTAGGTTGTTAAATTTTGGATGGTTGGTACTCATAGTTTCTCTTTCTTCATTTCTCTCGCTTTTATGATTAAGTATATCAATAATCATATAAAAATACAGTAATAATATTCACATGATCCTAAATATAATTTACTAAAAAGTAGAGTATAATTTGTACATTTTTATGCTGTATATTCTAAATCCATACTTTAGTATTTGTAATCATAAAATTTGTTTTCAAAATTCAACTAAAAATCTTATTTAAATTTAAGAATAGCTTTAGCAATATATGGCTGACACTTCCCCATGTAAGCATAACTGTAACCCAGGTACGGTTTGACTCGGCGCCAAACCTGTAAGAAATAATCTTTCTATTTACACTATAAAAACCATCAATTTTTGTATGTAAATTTTAAAATTAAGATTAATTACATTGAAAACATTATACATTATTAGTTTAAATAAGATATTTGATTTGATAATAAATTATCGATTAGTAAAATTAATTTGAGTATGTTTATAATTATCACAAACTTAGATTATTTCTTAATAAGCGGAATGTTTAAGAAAAAAAAATATTTATTATATTCCTTTAAGAAAGAACTAGAAGCAATTAATATCAAAAAATATAATCATATCATATATAATTTACATTTATTACGTTATAATAAAGGATTAGATAATATATTTATTAAATAAATGGTGAATTATGACATCCAATTGATAATATTAAACATATTAAAAATAAATTTTTGCAAATTAGTGAAAAATACATGATAATAATTTATCTCAATACAATATAAACCTAATATATGAAAGCTGATAATAAAGGATGTTATTATCGTGTAACATGTATATATAACAAATAAACATAAATTACTTAAAATTTTTTAATTTTCTTCATAAATCTTAAATGAAATAACATTAATAAATTTATCAATATTTAATTTTTATAAATGTAAAAATAGACATTCTTTTATATGAATGTTTTGCAATAATTTCTAATTACATTTACATTTTTATACAAACCATAGTTTAAAATATTAATTATAGATTCTTTAAAGATTTTAGAATCATCAAGAGTATTATATATCAAGTAAATATTATAATATGTTTGAATATTTCTATCATAGTGATCATTGCAAATAATACTGACAGATAGTAAATATTTCCTGAGTTTTGATTCTATTAATAACATATATCTCTTCCTAACCATTATATTCCGCTTAAAATTCCCTTTGATCTAAACTGTGCTCTAATGGTGTTGTTTTTCCAAATTTTGTAAAATTAAATAAGTAACATTTCACCAAATATATTTTTCTGTAAACTTTTTAAACTGTAACATATTTAACGTGTAAACATTACACATGAATTTACTTTTTCGCTAATAAAAGCAGTTGAAATGACACTCTTATAAAAACAAAAATGAAATAAAAAATTGTGTTCTATTTTTGGTATCTAAAAATCACAATAAAGACAGTTTCTACTATATTTTCTATGCAACAATATAAAATTTCAATTAAAAATAGTATAAAATCTTTAATTTATAGTAATTTAAATAAAATAATCAAACCATCTATAATTATAAGTATTTGTTTTTAAAGGTAAACTGGGTAAAATAAAAAATGTACATAAAAACGGTTAAAATAAATTCATTTTTAATTCTTTAAATAATATTATTCAAAAGTAAAAAGTTAAATTAAATACATAGTTTTAGATTCAAAAGGACCAATCATAGAGAGGGAATTTACTGAGATATTTTATATTCGTTTTAACATAAAAAATAAAAAAAATATAGTCATTATTTATCACTATCTAATGGTAATGATTTTAGAGTTATTTTAATAAAACATACTTTACCATCTTAATTCATATTTTTATTGTTGTTTAATTAATCTTTGCCGTCATTCATAACTTTAAATCTTTCAAAAAGTTTCAATTTAGAAATATTTAAGAATGGATTTCCATAAAGAAAACATGAGTAAAAGAAAATAAAAATATTATTATTACTAGACAACTTTCCTAATATTACATTGTGAAAATTATTATTTAATTCATAACATATTTTTTGGAATAATAGGCAATTTAATATCCATTAAAGAGAGAAATATAAACACAATAGTGTATATTTTTCCATTTTTGTTCAAACATTAAATTTAATTTTCATAAACGCTTGGATAATGAACTATACCGTTAGCCCCTATTCTAATTTTACCATAAATGAACCAATCTACTTGAAAAAATTAATATTTTTAATGAAAGGTACTTATAATTAACTGCATGACTATTTCCTTAAATGCTAAATTAAAAATGTTCAGTTTTAACATTATTTTTATTTATTTGTGTCAGATATGAACCGTTTTTAATGATGATTCTTTTTAAAATATTTATAAAAGTTTATTAAAAATCTTTTTGAAGGAGCAATATAGGTTTGGTAAACCAGTTTATTTGTATTGAAAAATTAATTTGATGGAAATTAAATAGTAAATTATATTCTTTTTTAATATATATTAAAAATATTGTGAAATAACTCATAACCTTTTTTAACTAATAAATTACCAATCATTTAACATTCGAGCATTTTTTGTGTTTATCATGTTTTTAAAAGTAATCTTTAATAAACTCAAATAAATCTTATTTCCAACTTAATTAATTTGATGTTATCATTTTCTTACGGTGAAATGAAAACTCTGTATTTTATTCAATTTTAAAAAATCATTCAAATGAAGTTTTTTTTATTAGGAAATTTTTAACTTATTAATTTATAGTCAATAAGATAAAAATTATTTTTATCCAAAAGAACTTATTAATTTAATTATACAACTAAAGTATTTGTTTATTTCAATATAAATTTTTTTAATGTAGTCTTTAGTAAATGTCAATTTACAAATTTATAAGCTTGATACCAATAGTTTATTATGATTATAATTATTTTCTGGATTAGAGTTATGAATAATATAAATTAGGATATCTATGTCTGAATTTAATGAGAATAAATTATAAATATTTAAAAAAAGTGGGGCTATATCTACTTAGTATAATTCAATCATCCAAATTTATAAAAAAATTTAAAATTACTTACAAATTAATGAACCAAAATAAAGTTTTCTAATCAATAATCTTGTCCGCATAAAAAAATGACAACCAAATAAGACTCAATGTATTTTTTCAGAAAAAATGTAGTCTAAAATAACAATTAAATCATCAAAATGTTAGTATAACATAAGGATCAATTATTCCTTATTTTATAAAAGAAACAATTTATTTTTATTTAAATAATTGGTTTATTAATATGGTTATATCGCACTATTATATATTTAGAATTATTGAAGTAACTTTGTTTTTCAAATGATTTTTTGTGAGTTAATAATCTATTATTGGAACTGATTGATATTTAAATTATGCTATAGGGTGACTCAATTTATATAGCACATCTTTATAAATGGTCTCATGGAAACTCCATTAAAATTCATAATTTTATATTTTGTTTATTTATAAAAGACGAAAATTAATAATCTAATTTTTTTATTGAAATTAAAAAATTATTAAACATTTTCTTTATTTTTAGATGAAGTATAACAACTTAGCCAGAAGCTTTTTTATGTTAAAGATCTATCTTCAAATTTCCAAGACTTTAATCGCTAATAATATTTTTTCTATTATATTTAGCAATTGTAGAACCTCCAAATAATAAAATTAAAATAGAATAATTGAAATATTAATTAATTTATAATTTTACATCAATTTCAAATCTTAATAATTAAGATGATAGGATTGAATAATACAAGTATTATCTAAAATTCATTTAAAAAAGCAATCAATAATACTTATGTGGTCACTAAATTCAAAAATACTATTAATCAGCTTTTGTTTATGATTTATTTATAAAAAATTATTACATATTTATATACAAAATATCCTGATATTATGTCTATTCTTAATCAAACGGAAAGCTACAAAATTTAAATTAAACTATACGATCTTCAAATAAATCAGCTTCTATATCAGGGCTATTGTAGTATTTAAATTAATAATTATTCGGATTATCCATTTTATTTAATATCAATATTGTATTTGTCAACCTTTTAAATATAAATCTTTTTGATTAATTTTTAATAAATGTCATATTATTTACTAGGTTAAAAATTAAATATTAAGATTCTTATTCAAAATGTTATCAAATAACGTATTTTTTATGTAATTTAATCTAGAAACAATGAAATATATTAGTCTCTTAGGTTAAAATTAATAAAATAAAATATGATATATTTCTATAGTAATGCATAAAAATGAATATTGTAAGATTTGAAAACAAATATTTTAAATTCTTAAAGAAAATTCACAGAAACACACTTGTATTAGAAATTAAAGAAATTATCAAGCAAAAAATTCTAAAATTATTCAATAATCTAAAACCAGAGCAAATATATATTTTTATAAAATCTAATGATAATTACATAGTGGATGATGATATAAAAGCAAAACACCTTTATAAAGACAAAAAACTCATAAAATTTGAGGTTAAGTTTGAAAACTTCTTAAATATCCAAAATAATTATTCTGGAACTGAAATTTTAGCTAACAGAATTGCAAGTATTTTATAAAAAGAAAATTAGTGCTAGATACATTTGAATTATATAAAATTGAAAATTTATTTAAAAACAAGTTCAAAGAAAACCATAATAAAGTATGTATGTGTTTACATTTAAGTTGAATTTCGTTTGTTCTATATTAGAGAATTTTACAATTTTTAAATTTAGAAACATTACTAAAGATGTTATGGAAGGTATTTGGGTCGACATAATAAAATCAGACGAAATTTTTATGAAATTAAATGAAAAAACTAGTGTAAATGTGTTTAAAAATTAGATTATAAATCAATATGAATATAAAAATCTGATTGTGCAGTCAGTCAACAAAGTAAATTTGATAAATATTTGTGAATTGGAGGAATTTTTAGAGTCATTAAAGCTTGCTTTATCGAGATCATTTGTTAATGGTAACAAACTAATTATAAAAGTATATAATCAGGATATATATAATGAGAAACAGAAAATATTTCTGCTTGAAAACAGATCATTTAGCTTATTTATTTCAATATATGGGATATTTAAATATTTATTGAGGAAAGAAATTGAAATATTGTTCAATTATTATTAACTTTTATTATTATAAGATCTGTACCAGTATATTTAAAAAGAATATCTTAATCTTGATTTATAAAAAAATCATACAATATTTTAGTATAAAAGTTGAATGATTTTATAAAAGGTAACATTATTGTAAATATATAAGGAAAATATTTTGTTATGGAAAACTTTTAATATATTTATATAAAAGATACATCACAATTATTTTAAATTTAAATTCTAGTAACTAAAATTAAAATCTACATTAGGTAATATCTTAATGATTTTATGTAAATATTATAATAACTCATTTTAGGATCATCATGAAATATTTTATTATAATCTAATTTAATATAGTTCAGTGTAGTAAATTATATGTCATCTACGCCCACTTAAATGATCAAAAAACCTCCAGTAACTATTTAAAAAATTATTATAGGAACATATGGTGTAAATGTATATAAATTATGATAATATAGAAAATCGATGCTTTTTAGCATAAATATTATAATAAAATAGAAAAAATTAAAAACTCGTATTATTTGCAATTACGTCCTATGATGACCTTAGGAAACATTGATATGGTTCAATTTTTAGTCAAAATATAGTATTTATATATATATATTTTAAAGCCATGTTTAATTGAAACAGATTTGAATATGTATAATTTTAAAATAAAAATAATTTAATTTATACATGTGTCAGTATTTTTAAATACTAGTTTAAATTTCCTTATTTCAATATTTAATACATTTTTGGATGTTAGAATTAAAAATGATCAACTCAGTATCCCATGTTTTATTCAATTATTTAATACATTTTTGGATGTTAGAATTAAAAATGATCAACTCAGTATCCATGTTATATTACAATATTTAATTAATTTTTGGATGTTAGAATTAAAAATGATCAACTCAGTATCCATGTTTTATTTCAATATTTAATTATTTTTTGGATGTTAGAATTAAAAATGATCAACTCAGTATCCATGTTTTATTTCAATATTTAATTAATTTTTGGATGTTAGAATTAAAAATGATCAACTCAGTATACCATGTTTTATTCAATTATTTAATAAATTTTTGGTTGTTACAATTAAAAATTATCAACTCAGTATTCCATGTTTTATTCTAATAATAAATACATTTTTGGATGTTAGAATTAAAAATGATCAACTCAGTATCCATGTTTTATTTCAATATTTAATTAATTTTTGGATGTTAGAATTGAAAATTATCAACTCAGTATCCCATGTTTTATTCTAGTATTTAATAAATTTTTGGATGTTAGAATTAAAAATGATCAACTCAGTATCCCATGTTTTATTCTAATATTTACAGGGTAATGCAATTTTATAAACCCGTCATTGCAATTTCATATACCCGTCATTGCAATTTTATATACCCGTCATTGCAATTTTATATACCCGTCATTGCAATTTTATATACCCGTCGTTGCCATTTTATATACCCATCATTGCAATTTTATATGCCCATCATTGCAATTTTATATATGCATCATTGCAATTTTATGTACCTGTCATTGCAATTTTATGTACCCGTCATTGCAATTTTGTATGAGATTACATATTAGACAAAAAATCACGAAAAATCGATTTTTATTAAATAAAGGGTTCCTTTCTTTTCGCCTTTTCCACCCAATTTCTCATATTTTCGTAAAAGCCCGTGCATTGACCAGAATAGTCGTTTCCAGATCCGAGAATAACATCTAAACAAGCAAAAATCGACAAACTCTTATCTTCCACCCTCGACGCATGAAATCTGGATTTGATCATTGATAAAAATTCTTCAATGGGATTCAATTCTGAAGAATATGGGATTAAAAATTTGAAAACAATATTGTTGTCCCTTAGGCATCGGAGCACAACGTTTGATTTATGGAATCTCGCATTATCCATAACTAGAATTTTATTCTTGTTTTCCGCAAAATATGGCCCTAAAGTTTTATTTATAAACTCAATAAATGCATTAGAATTAAATGACCCGGTTTTGTGTTTGTA